>SEYY01022849.1:102500-127500 GCA_009176605.1 Armadillidium nasatum | reverse complement strand
ATATATATATATATATATATATATATATATATATATATATATATATATATATATATATATATATATATATATATATATATATATATATATATATATATATATATAAAGGGTGAGTGAAATGAAAACCATAAATATTCATTATCTTGCATTATATTGAACACAAAGGTATACAAGTACATAATTTTTCTGTGTAGTCTCCATGGCATGCAGTGTAAGTGTCATAGCTCTTGAGTACATGGATTCCTTATTCCTCAAGTAAAGAAATCTGGGGTTGACTGTAGCCACTTCTGCAACACCTGTTTTAACCTCTTCATTGAACTTTAAATATGTGCCTCCCCAGTACCTCTTTGAATAATAAATAGTGAAAATCACTTGGGGTCAATGTCTGGTGAGTACGGCGGGTGAGAAAGGCACTAAACAGACATCTTGGATGGTTGCAGCGGTGGCACAGGCAATATGGAGACGAGCATTGGTCATATTGGAAAATATTTGTACTC
Organism: Armadillidium nasatum; assembly: GCA_009176605.1. Lineage (NCBI taxonomy): Eukaryota > Metazoa > Arthropoda > Malacostraca > Isopoda > Armadillidiidae > Armadillidium > Armadillidium nasatum. The sequence goes on along the minus strand of SEYY01022849.1, from coordinate 127,003 downwards.
AGAAGTCTGCAGCGTTTTGACTTGATTGCAAGATGGTAGTTCGTGACGACGAGATGTCTTCCCTCAAAGGGTGTAGTGTTCAACAATGACCCCACGTTCATCCCCAAAAAAGTCGGTTTAAGCTTCCCGCTGATGGTGGTTGGCGGAATTGTCTCAGTTTTGGTGCGGTGATGACTCTACTCTTTGCTAACTTTGTTTTTGGGACTGGTGGTAGTGAACCAAAACTGCATTTTTAGTGACAGTTCGTAGTATAAGAGAAGAGTGATTGACATACGTGCTTGAAGGAAGTGGGTTTTATTCCTAATGAGGATTCTGGGAAGAAACTTCACAAAAAGGTCTTGTATAGGAACAATTATTTGCGAAAAAAAGGAAACCATCACCTTCAGCTTAAGAGAGTTACAAAAGCTCTTGACAAGCATCAACATATTGATTAAGCTATCAATTCTACAGTAAGCTGGCATTACACCAATGTTACAGAAATTTTATTGAACTGCAGCACCATAGACAGTATGGAGTGCTGAGCCATGACTCTTATCCATACTTACATTTAGTTCATTCGATGTTACGCGTCTTTCATCCTTCACCAAATGAAGAAAAAAAAAAAAAAAAAAATGAAGTTTTGTAAAATTTTCGTGCCCTTTCAAGGTTTTCATTTGACTCTCCCTTATATATATATATATATATATATATATATATATATATATATATATATATATATATATATATATATATATATATATATATATATATATATATATATATATATATATATATATATATATATTCAGAATATCGTAGATTATTATAAGATATCATAATATAAGCATTATCCAGAGAAGCACTTAATCTATATTTGTACAGTGACATGTTGCATGCTCTGCTTGAAACCCAATCATCCCATACTCTGAAAAGAAACTCTTAAACCTTGCTTACATTTTAAATTATTTTCAAAATCTTGTAAATTGGATTTCTACTTCCTAAAAATCAGTAAAAAGGAGGGCTGTTTATTTTCAAATGAGTAAAAGAACTTAGGAGTTTATATGCTATATAATTTTCTGAAGTCGTAGCCTTAATATTTAAGAGGAGAAAACATTAGAGTATTGGTATTGATATTGATAACCAACCACCTATCTTCAAAAGACTGAATCATATTATTTTAATAAATTTATACTTCCAAAAGAAAATTGAATACAATAAACTAAAAACCTATTTGTTTTTTATATACATACAGTTTTATGTTAAATAACAAATATGAGGAAATAAATGTTGATAATTTCCACACACACTTTGAATTATTCTTAAAAATGGGGAAGTTTGGGGCCGCTTTTCTTCATGTGATCTGATTTTAATTGTAATTATAAAAATTTGTAATAGTATTACTACTATTACCTAATAATAATAATAAAATCCATGATTAAAGGAGATAATATAAGATAGTTTTAGTGGAAATAATTTTAGTACCTGGTTAATTATTATTGAAATTGAAAAAGAAGGCTAGAGGCGTATATGAAGGAGTTGATTTTTAATATTTAAATTGAATAAGAGTACGGTGGACTAAAAATTGTAATAAGTGAAGGAATTTTAATGCAGGATACCTAAGGCATTGCAATTGAGTTCGTTGAAAAAAGATCATAAAATAATAATCATTTAAATAGTGATGGCATAATCCTACTTGTTCTAGTTGAGGCAGACGACATAGATTAATAGTAATTGGTGAGAGTAATCAACAGTTAGTTTTGTTTTCCAAATTAGACATATTTAATTAATAAAAAAGTGTGAAAAGTGTGAAGTGGTTGAAAAGAAATGTTTTAGCAAGCTGCATGCTTTTGTAGCCTAAATATAAGGAATTTATTTGCAAATATACTAGTTTTAGAAGTAGGAAACTAAAAAAATAAAAGAGGCATTCATGGTATGATTAGAGATGTACTAGTAATGTTATAGATGTTGGACAAGGTAAAAAAAAATGATGCAAATGATTGTTTTATTTATTAGTAAAAAAAAAAAAAATTTAGTTTTATTCGTTGTATTTTTGTGTGTGTGAAAGATTAACGAGTATTCACGAGATGAGTGAAAACTTTAGTTGTAAATTGAAATAACGCATGCTTTTATTACTTTAAAGCTTGAAATTTATTTAATAATGGTGTAATCAATCCTTTGTGACGTTGCTATTTGTATAATGTAAGATTTTAATGTACTCACTAAAACTATTTTCCTTTTTTTTTTTTAATTTTTTAAAAGATTGAAGAGCAAATTGGGGCTCTTCTTGAATTGTTTCTCATCAAATGGTTATATTTAAAAAAAGATGAGTGGGTCACAACACGAGGTATTTTTCTCTCACATTACATCTCTACCTACAAAAAAAATTACCATAGTTACGTACATTCATTTAGGCGCACAATTCTCCAATACTATATAATACATTAATCCCCCAGCATTGTATTTTCCTCTTCAACCACGACTTCTACTCCTACCACCGCAGAACGGAACACTTCTTCTAGCAACCAAACAACCAACAATTCCAGTGGAAACAACAATAATAGCATTAGCCCGTCGTCGTCAGTACTCTCAAGCCGGAGTCCGAGACTCGAATTTATTGAAGATGATTTGGATTGAATATGTATAGATATATATATATATAGATATATATATATATATATATATATATATATATATATATATATATATATATATATATATATATATATATATATATATATATATATATATATATATATATATATATATATATATATATATATATATATATATATATATATATATATATATATATATATATATATATATATATATATATATAATTAAAGCTAGTTATTGTTGATCGTCGTTCCTATTTATTTTTTTATTATTTATTTAGTAGACGATCCTATGATTAATTTTTTTGTCAGTCTCAGCCCACCTCTCCCACCCCCACCATCCCTGCCATCCTCTCCTTCCAACCCCCAACAGACGGTAAAATATATGAAGTAAAATTTAAAAGGAGTTTAGAATATTTAAAAAAGGAAGTTTAATTTTTTTATTATTTTTTTTTTTAAATACTTTTTATTAAAGTCAATAATATGCTGTATTGTAAGTTAGAGCTACTTATTGCTCAAATGTGTTTTCATATTATTTATATATATATATATATATATATATATATATATATATATATATATATATATATATATATATATATATATATATATATATATATATATATATATATATATATATATATATATATATATATATATATATATATATATATATATATATATATATATATATATTATACTCTTTTGTAATATTTTTTTGTAATGCAGTTGCGCGAGAGAAATTAAAAATACTATTACCACAGTTTGAATGCATTGTATTAGTCACAATAATGTTGAAAGTTCTTTTATTGTAAATTTTTTTCTTATTTAAGTTGTATATAAATTAAATATATTATAAACGATTTAAAAAGATTTTTACCAACTATTTTTTTTAATAACCTTCTAAGTTTAAAATGTAAGGGGAAAATATAATTTTGGTAAATAGTTTTTATTATTTTGGGGGTGTTTTTTTGTATGTGAAACATGATGGAACGTAATGATTGATTATTTTAAAATTTCTCTCTTTTACTTCTAAATTATTAAATATTCCGAATTTTATTTAAAAAGTTTTGATTAAATTCTCGTGATCCATTTATTAATTTATTTTTAATTTTCTCTTTTTAATAATGATGTATTTGTAGTTCCTGATTATAATTAGAATTGTGCTGAAATTTGAGATTTTATTCTGGTTCCAACACGAATTTTGGAAAATTCTCTACAATTGGAATACTTTAATATTCTTAATGTAGTTTATTACAGCTAAGCATTTTTGTCTATTGAAGATGATGTTTATTTTTGTAGAAAAATTGGGAAAGCGGTTTGTTGCAGATATTCATTTATTTTGAAAATATTTTTTTGTAGTCTGTTAAATATATAAAGACTTGCATTTTTATTAAAAAGACTTGCATTTTTATTTATTGATTTTTTTTAACAATCATTTTCCAGGCCTTAGCACATGGTTGAAGTTAGAGAGGCTAGTTTACAAACAATGCTTAGAACATCCAACCACAACTGTCAACCTCCCAATAAAGTCTCATGCAGTTTATTTTTATTTGTCTATATATATATATATATATATATATATATATATATATATATATATATATATATATATATATATATATATATATATATATATATATATATATATATATATATATATATATATATATATATATATATATATATATATATATATTATATTTATTTATATTTTATTTAAAAATATTTGGTTAAATTTTGTTAGGTAGGATAGGGTTGGTGCTGCCAGGTTACTGCTTGTTCTGGTTTGTTTTTTTTATATTACTATATGTTACATTCATAGCTATTCTAATGTGATTTGTGCAACGCCACCTGTCACTAAGTATCATCGAAATTATATTATTCCCTCATAATATATCTTTATCTTCAGTTTTCAACCAAAGGATATCTGCGTAATGACTCTCATCAATCCAGGGCTTCAAAAATTTCCATTGCATAACTTGCTTGCTTTTTTTTTTTTTTTTTTAAATGATTTCAATGTTCACTCCATGGCAATCCTATAGTTTTGAAGATTTAGCGTGTTAACAAATGTACCAATTTTGTATCCATAATGGCCTTATGCGACTATTGCAGCTTAACATTCGTATCCCCTGATCATTTAATAGATGAACCTTACTTTCATATACCTGAACTGTTTTTTTTTTTTTTCTGGGTTTCTCCGATAATTGTATATCATCATCCGCACTATGAAGTTTTTATCATTGGTGCTATTAAACTGAACGCAATTGGCGTCGTACTTCATTATCTCCTTAGGGATGATTACTGCTATAGCTGGAGGAGACTTGAATTTCGCTGAGCTCATAACATGGTGATTGTGTTTTTGAGGTATAATTTTATTTTCTTTCCTCTAAAACTCCTAAACCGTGGTATAACTGCTTGTTCTTTGTTACCCGTAGCAGGGACACTGCCCTCAGTAATTACTAGACTTCAAATTCTAAAAACATGTCCGCTGCTTAAAAATATTATCCCGGCGAACAATCATTACGTTCCACAATTAAAATATTTTGTTCTATTTGAAAATTCAGTAATCTTTCAGGTGGTTCTTCCTGCATCCTATATCTTTTGAAATTTTGCTTAAAGCTTTACTTAATCTTATCCCTTAGTTTCTTTCCAAATCTATAGCCGTCTTACCATACTTCAAGCTATTGTTTCGATTCTATTTCGAGAGATTTCGGAAACAGTTATCCTAGTCTCTAGCTAATTCATAACGTTGAAATTTTCTCTAAAACTATTTTAATTGGCCTTTGACTGGGAACTTTTTAAATTTCCAATTCTATATTTATTATTTATATATATATATATATATATATATATATATATATATATATATATATATATATATATATATATATATATATATATATATATATATATATATATATATATATATATATATATATATATAACCAGCAGAGTACATGTAAGAACAAATATAACGGTTAAGCCTGGGGTTAGCGAATTTCACAGAGAAAGGATGAGACTGTGTAGTTGTACAAGTTCTACTCAAAATGTAGTATATGACTCGGGAAGCTCAAAGGATCATTGTTCAAGAAATCACGTCATATATGTTATGTATACTCCATTCAAGAGGTAGAAATGGTAAGTTCCGAAGGCTCCTCAAAACACCCAACCTTCCATGAAAGATCACGAGAAAAGGGCATTATGAGCAGGAGGAGGTTTGAGTGAGAAAGATTGTGTCAAATATGTAGATGAAGGAACTGTGTTTTTGAAGTATTGAAAACTATATTTTCTTTGTCACAATGAAGTTGTTGGCACAACAGTACATCCTGGACAAAGTAAAAAGTGGATCATCAATCAAAAGTAGAAAAAAAAAGTTTGCGATAGAACAGAACGCACCTCTGATTGTTATTGTTAGATTTAAACGATGAACTTCAACAACGTAGCTGTAGAACAACTATAAACTAATTCAGAGAGGTTAGATACTGAATGAGGGAAGTTTAGTAATTTAAGCTTTGAGACAGACTATCTTAGACCACAGCTTAGAGTTTGAGAATCACCAGTAGAGCGTCTTACGCAAGCCATTTTGGTGATCTGAGATAAGATTAGAAGATTTAAGATGTTAAAAAATAATCTTAAGGATAGATTTGAAAATTTTGTTTCGAAAAATCGTTAAACAGATATTACAATATTCGGGAAGGTCGAGACACGCTGAATGAATGCATGTTTCTAGCAAGAAGGGAAGGTTGAAGTTGATAGGCAGACGAAATAGTTTCCTAAAGCAGGATGCTAACTCAGAAGTTCAAGTTTCGAGAACGACAAGAGGGATACCTTCAGGACCATACGCCTTGGTTTTAAGCTCGGAGATAGCAGAAGTTATTTTTAGGCATAAATGAGTTAAGAGGAGGAATAGCTTTGGAATAGTTTGAAGTGGAATGAATTAGGCAGTAGTTTGAAGTCAAGAGTTCAGCTTTAACTCAGATGATACAAGAGGAAGAAAAGAGAGAGAAGCAAAGATGGGGTTGACATTTTTTCTTCTTCTTTTTTTTGTGCAAAATGCCAGTGTTAAAACTTTCCTTTGCAGAAAATGCGAGTTTCTCGAAAAAGAGATTATGCACAATTTTGGAATGGAATGTAGAAGCAAGTTTCTGGAGTTCAAAGACTGCGATAATTCCTGAAGACTGTTTCGCTGGTGAATAGCATGAGAACAAAGTTAAAGCTGTAACTGCAAAAGTCAGAACAGAATACAGACAAGGTGAACAAATGAATCTAGAAAAGAAAAACTTTTCAGTGTGAGTAGTATTGGAGGTTAAGAAAAGATCAAGCATGTTGAATTCACCTCCCAGATGGTCAGAATACGGAGAGTGAGTTGCACCAACTGCTTAAGGTTGTTTTGAACACAAAAGTGATAGGAGAATTTATCTTAAGAACTAGAAAGAATGCTTTATTTTGGAATTTAGATAGGCAAAGAATTAAGGATAGTAGAATTGGGTGATAAATAGACAGAATAGATTAATTTATAGTAGACAGGAAAGAGAGCATAAGTTAAAGAAGAAAATTCAAACCCAAAAACAGATAACATCATTGCGTACGTACGCACAACATCCACCTTTGGCTGAAGACCGAGGATAGCGAAAGCAGGTAAGAACAGAAGAGTTTGCTAAACGAACACTCAAACAACTGATTTCTATTAAGAAAAAAAGAAACTAAGGATAGAAAAAAAATGCAAATGTTACAGAAAATAAAGGAAGACCGGATACCAAGACAAGCTGAAGAGAGTGCACCAGCTCCATGGTCAAGAGAACATTATCAATCAGGTGATGATAGGAGAACGGTAGATGAGGGGCTATCTGAAAGCCGCCCATCGTGGCTTACCTGTTTTTGTTTTAGATAAATATTTTGTTGTAAAGGAGTGGTAATTGTGATAGTATTGTGCTTGTGAAATAACTAGTGTCTACATGACTCTACATCAATGTTACGAGGAATAGCTGTTCAATTTCTGGTATTAAGCAACTATAAGGATTAGTTTTACAGGTTATGTTACAAATGAGAAAGAAATAAGTTTTTAAAAAAAATAATTTCGGGTAATTTATGCTTAATCTCGTATATAAAACTTAAAAGTCATAAAGAAATCAAAGCTTAATATATATTACAAGGGAATAAAACTCATTTTAAGAAAAAAATGCTTATGTAAGTAATGATATCTGATAAATATATAAAATGAATATATATCATTAAAAATTACGAATGACGTAATTCCTAATGTAGAAAAAATTTCTATGATTTAAAATTTCTTTTGAATAACTTCTTTAATAGCCGAAATTTTCTACCACTCCTGCACCGTCATCCGGACTGAAGAAGAAAAAGTTGTTTAATGGAGCATCTTTTCCTGAAACTGCTTTAATTATCTCTTGTCCCAAAACTCCGCCAACTACCGCACAAATTGGACTTACCTGTCCAAATATAGATCTGAAACAAACAACAGGAATAAAGGTTCCAGTCAGTATATATAATATATATATATATATATATATATATATATATATATATATATATATATATATATATATATATATATATATATATATATATATATATATATATATATATATATATATATATATATATATATATACCAAACCCAAAAATACAATATTTTTCAAAATAACAACTATTTAATAATAAAGTAAAAGTAAAAAGATAAAAAATAAATATATTTACTTTACAAAATCGTTCGAGAGTTTTCCCTGTGGAACACTAAGTTTATCCAAGAGACTATTTTTAATAGTCAAGAGTTCTATTTCGTCTTCTTCCCTTCTGGATGGGTCTGGACGCCTTTTGTGTAAAAATGAGAATTCGTGCAAAACTGAAAAAAATAAAAAATGTACCAACAGTATTCATATAAAACTATTTAAAATAGAATATACAGTATGTACACCACAAAAAGCTTCAAAGTAATATATATATAATACCATTTAAAATAAAAAGAGATGGTGTCGTTCTTTTTAATCTTGTTCCATATTTCTGACTCGTCCAATCAATGTCTATTGCAGTAGAAAAGGGAATAAAAGATTCCTGTCTCTTGACCATCTTCGTTTCCTCTGAGCTTTCTTTCTCATCGCTTTTCCCTGTTTCCACTTTTGCCTTCACTTCTCTATATATATATATATATATATATATATATATATATATATATATATATATATATATATATATATATATATATATATATATATATATATATATATATATATATATATATATATATATATATATATATATATATATATATATATATATATATATATATATATATATTACAGACCGCCACCACTCACGGGCAAGGAGGGCGCACACACCTAACGCTGAATTAGAGGCAAAAGTTTGGGCGAAGAGTTCAGCTTTAGAAGAACGCAATACGGCAGTTGTGCCGTCGGAAAATACTAGAGGGAGGAAGGCAAAGTTAAAGTTGACATTTTTTGCCAAATGCCAGAAAAAGCGTAAGGAAGAACCACAAAGATTATTGCATTTTCAAAGAAGAGTTTTTGGTGTGGCGGAGGATAGATTTTGCTCGATTAAGGGATGAAATATAAGTTGCGTGAGTTTTTAGAGTTTGAAGACGACGGTAATCCCTGCGGCGAATAGCACGAGAACAAGCAGAGTTAAACCAAGGTTTGTTAGGCTTAGCAGAAGGGAAAGAATTTGGAATGTACGCCTCCATGCCAGGGAGAATCGCTTCAGTAATGCGCTCGACGCACTCCGAGGGACCCCTCCCACGAGAAATATATATATATATAATATATATATATATATATATATATATATATATATATATATATATATATATATATATATATATATATATATATATATATATATATATATATATATATATATATTCCATAAATCAAGGCAGAGCTCTTTTCAAGGAGGGGGCATAATTAAAGGATACAGAAAAACCCACATATTCCCGAACCTAAAGTAGATCTCTAAGGTGGAAGCAGACAGAGGACTTAGAGAGATTTTTAAATACAGCAGGAAAAACAGAAGATAAGAGATTTCCAAAGAACAGAGGAGGTACCACAAAGTGCAAGACTAGAGTTTGCAATGCTCACACAAAGTTCATGTGCTAGCAAGGTACCCCTTGTTCTGTGAGTGCGACGTAATGGTGGTGGAATGCGAGAGGTCAACTCCCTCGAGCACCAGCTATTGTAGTACCTATAGAAAAGAGAGAGAGAGCTCAACGTCACCTCGAAGAGAAGGAGGGTCAAGTAAGTTTGAAAGTAGGGGACAGTTTATTTCCCTTAGACTCCTTAAACTCAACTTTATCCAAAAGAAGGGTGGAACCAAAACCACCCAAGATGTGAGAACAGTACTCCAATTATATAAGACCCTTATATAATTGGAGTAATTGTGTAGAAGAAAAAATTCCCGCAAAATGAACAGAACTCCCAGCTTTAAAGAGGCCACTTTTGCAACCTTTGTGATATGATGTTTCCAAGTTAATTTATCGTTTATGTTCAAACTAAGAATATTTATGTTTTCGCAGGTGAGACGGAAGAGCCGTCGAAGGAGATAGGAAAGTTGGGAGGTGTTTTTGAGAGAAAGATGTGAAGTTAAGTTTTCAAAGAGTTGAATTTCACAAGGTTGCGGTGGCCCCACCGGGAAATCCCATCCATATTGGCAAGATTGGAATCGGAAAGTTGAAGACGAGAAGCAGCTCTAGAAGCAATTGAGGTTGCAGATTTGAAATGCGTAGAAGAATGGAGAGTTGAGTCATCGGCCCAAGAATGAACAAAGTTAGAAGTACAGCTGAGGAGGTCGTTGATGAAAAGTAAGAATAAAGTAGGAGATAGAACAGAACCCTGAGTAACACCACAATTAATAAATATATATATATATATATATATATATATATATATATATATATATATATATATATATATATATATATATATATATATATATATATATATATATATATATATATATATATATATATGTACCTCGGTTACCATCTTAATTTATACTAATGGATTAAAATAAAAATAAACTATTTAAGAAAACAAACCAAATGTTATGAAGGAAATGGCGTGAAAATAATGGAAAAGCAGTTTTGTGCATTTCAAAAAATCACTTAGTGGAAAGCAATATATCAATGTTCTAGAAACAAAATTGGCGGGAAAAGCGACGTGGCAAAAATATTACGTAATATTAATAAAAAATTACATAATTTAATTAAGTAATTAAATAAATGAACAATTAAATATAACAAGTTGATCTAGTTAACACCTAATTTGATCAAAATTGGATCTGTAGTTACAGAGATATAGAATATAAGCCAAAAAAATGCAATTAACGTTAATGAGGAATTAATTAATTGAAAATTTGTAAAATATAGACGAACAATGTTTCGTAGTATTCGAAACTCTACAGTCAAAAAAATGCAAGCCAACGGGATTAATTTACGTTAAAAAATCTGGTATCGGTATCAGTCATTTTTTGCCAATACCGATACCTAAAAATATACCGATCAGATTATTGCTTAAATATAACTTCCTGGGAGAGGTTAAAGAGTTCTTAAAAGGATCCCTACAACTCACTAATACTACAATATATCTACAACCTATAATACTACATACAGATATCTTATCCATATATAAAAGACTGAACATACTTGGATAAAACATGTTATGAATTCAATGAAAGGTGGAAATATGAAAAAGTGGAAGAAATAAATTTAAGATTCTTAAAAGAAGAATTACATCCATTGGAAAATTATTTTTTAACAAGGGAATGTATGAACAGGAAACGCTATACAAGTGGTGTATATATAAAGTTATATAAACTGATAAAACTTTAATATCCCGACGCTTCTTTAAGCACTTATTATATCAAACAAACAATCCATCTGAAAGTCCAAAGATTAAGAAAAAAAAATACAACTGATATGGAAAACCGACAGCAGAATCTAGAATATGAAATAACTTATAAACAGTCACACAGTAATAATTCCTACCAAAACAATGTCGAAAGTAGAATATTAATATATAGCTTTTATTACTTTAAGCAAATCTACAATCTACTTTTTAATTAAAATTGAAAAGAAAATTTCTGATACACTAGAGTATTTATATTCAAGACCAATAAATATAAAACAAATCATTAGGGACTTACTCGACATAGGAATGATCAATGAGATCTTCAAAGAAATATCCATGCATGCCATACACTTCACCAGCGAAAAATAAAATTCCAAATTCCCTGCATTTGTTATTTAAATTGCTGATCTCTTCTTTGGAACCTCCACAAACGCAAACAACGCTAAATTGAGATAAATAATTATCACATATTTGAGATATCTCCAATGCTTCAGCTGTCACATTTACCATTGGATTCAAGTTCTGAACTCTTTCCAAAGATGCAAGTGCAACCTGCAAAATATATACGTTTATTATAAATATTTCAAACCGCTAATAAAATAATTATATAGCCGTTGCGTATTAAAGAAATAGCATATTATTATTATTATTAATAACTCAATTTTTACAGATGATTTGTTTGCATATATATATATATATATATATATATATATATATATATATATATATATATATATATATATATATATATATATATATATATATATATATATATATATATATATATATATATATATATATATATATATATATATATATATATATATATATATTATATATATATATATATATATATATATATATATATATATATATATATATATATATATATATATATATATATATATATATATATATATATATATATATATATATATATATATATATATATATATATATATATATATATATATAATTATATATATATATATTTAAAAATGTGTCAAGGAGCAGAGCTATCTTCTACACAAATTATAAGTTTTCTTTCATGCAAAATTTTTGGTATCGGTCATTTTTTACTGATACTTTCAAAAATTTTTTTTACTGATACTCGATACCAAATACCAGACACTTGACTTCATCCCTAGTATTATTAACAACACAGTTTATTTTCAAAGCTTCAATATCCTCCAATATCTGAAGATTTACCGGTTAGAAGTTCAGAAAATCCTCCACCAAATAGGAAATTGATCAGCTTTATGGCTTTCTCAACTCAAAACTAACAGACGCATACCAAATGCAAAAGCACATTAATATTGAAATACTGAAATATTTCAGTCAACCTTGTATTTCTGAAGAAAGGGATGTACAGATATATTGGAAAGATCATGATAAAATATTTCCAGTACTGGGAAAGCTGCCACATTAATACAAGTACAGTTCATGAAGTGGAGAAGTGTAAGACATTTTGACTTTCATCTTTCCCACTATCATTGACACTCTCATATTGGTTTCGAGCTATCAAACTGTTGATTGACATTGTTCTTCTGAATTCTTAAGGTCATTCATCTCTCCTCCTCCTCAGAGGAAGGCTTGTTATTCATTTTTCCACACATTCTAATCCTTTTATGTTAAGTTCTCTCACCCTTGACATAACGACTATAATATGTACATTCTTTCATGAAATTTCCTGGTAATGGATGGAATACTCTTTCTTTATATATAAAGTTATATCGAGCTTTCATTTTGATCTAAATTATCCACAATTTCGGTTGATTTCATGTGGGCTTCTGACTTCTTCCTAAAGAAAAATAAATAAATAAATAAAATAAAAAGCCCGAAAAGTGAAAAGTAGAAGATTCTAGTAACTATTTGAGTTCTTTGAACAAAAACTTTGAAGGACAAGATGGTATGTGCATTTCATTTCAGCTACCTGTAGGTTTGCCAGAGAAAGCACTTGAATTGCTATGGACTGTAAGAGAAACAATTTTTGAATTTTAAAAGTAAATATTTTCCCACCAAAAAATGCTCACATATAAGGAGGACGAAAATCGAAGTTAAAATCTGGACTTTATAATGAGTATCTTGGGGAAGCTTAGCACTTGACAAGCATTTGCTAGGAAAAGCAATCTATTTTCAGCTTTGTTTGTCATATTCATGCATTGACATAATAGGAGAAACGGTAAAGAAGAGAGAGTAAACATTCCTGATAATCTGGAATCACTCTGGATTCTTAAAAATTTTATTAAATTTATCGAAATGTTTTGATTGCTTCTTTGCAGTTCTATAATTTTACTCTGCAACAGAGCAGATGGTTATCAATAATACTTAGTTAAAAAGAAGGTTGTTTAAAAAAGTATAATTTTGAAGTCTAAAAATCTTTTTGAAAGAGTGCTTGAAGCTCAAAATATATTTTTAAAATTAAAAGTAAAACATCAATGAAATTTATAAAATCTATTTTTAGAGGAAAAATGCTTAAAAAATTATACTAAGAAATTATTTTATCAATGTTTTAATAATCTTTGATTGGCATACAAAATGAATGCAAAGAACAGAAACGTACAGTTTAAAAAAATTGAATAACAATGGGCTGAAGTTCAGTGGAACTGAAGAAATTATTCCTCTTTTAATGGATCAAATTTTAAGTTAAATATAATTAACAAAACTATACTTACATTTTTCTCTTCTGAATCGTGAGGAACAAAGAAATTTGAGTAAGAATCTGCCTCTGTAACACTGCGATGGTCAACAATTTTTAAAGAATTTACTCCGGCAAGAACTAAATTTTTAATAACTTCAGCTCCCAGTCCACAAGCTCCAATAACAAGAACATTTGAAGCTCTTAACCTAGAAAGGAAAAATGAAAAAGGTGAATAACTTAAGACATTCAATGTTATACCAATTTGATTTACCGTTTACAAATGTTAAATCTACACTGTAAACTGCGTGTATCTATTTATGTATATTAAGCGTCCTGTTGTCACAAGTCACTTTTCAAATATTATTTTTTCATGTTAGTAAATCAAAACATTTTAATAAAATTTACAGAATATTTTAAAGAATCAAGAACGTTTGGAAGATTTTATGGAAACTTTTTGTCAGTGTTTTGCTTTAACAGAAGTTTGCACACTTGTCACAAGAAATAAGGTGAGAAAGAGGTAAAGTTAGTGTTAAAGTTTGAACACACAAATTTCAAATAAAACTCTGTCATAATTAATTAATAGAAAGAAAATTTAAAAAGAAAAGGACAGCACATTCACTCACTCATTCAAGGGCGCAGTCATTCTAATTTCTTAAATGAACTTAATGTTTCCAATCAGTGATCGCTGAATATATAAAATTACATTACACTCCTTTAATTATATTATTAATTAATATTTTTATTTTTATTTTGTTTTTAAAACATAGTGTCCGAAACAAATTGAGTTTCTTTACTTTCCCAACAATTTACATTTAGTATCCAACTAACTTTGCCAATGCAGTAGATCTTTAACTAATAACTTTCCTTTAACATTTTAAAAATAAAGAAAATTGTGTTTCATGCCTCAGCTTCGAGAGAGGAGTGACACGGTTTAAAGAGAGGTGATGGTATTATAAGCAGAAAGTTTTATAACATTCTTAGGGTGACAATAATTTTTTGGTTTTGATTTCCTGTTGAATGACATGGAAACAAAAAAGAAATATTTGTATAAATACAAATTTTATTACTATTATCAGTAGGGGCCGACCGGGGTTGGAATTTTACCGAGGCTCTGGCCGGAGTAACCTATCTAAAATGTCTGGTTAACTAACAGCCTCTCAAGTTTAAAGTTAATAGAAAGAAAATTTAAAAAGAAAAGGACAGGGCGCAGTCATTCTAATTTCTTGAAGTTAGTATTTAAGAGAAAAAAAATATGTTTATGCAGTGTATATTTAAAATCTTTGAGCATCATCATTTTCAACCAAGCAAAAAAAAAAAAGCAACAAAACAGCAAAAAAGTAAACTGCAAACATACAAAAGATTAGAAAAAGGAAAGATTTTAAAACATGCTTAGTGCTTACGTAATTTTTTCCAACAATTTATTAAAAAAAAATCTTATGGGATCCTTAAAAAACCTTACTAAATATAATCAAGATAGTCAGTGAAAATGTTGAAAGAATAATTTAATTTTTCAGACTTAGGAAAATATGATAAAGGATACACAAAGATACCGACTGATCCTGTATACTAATGCAGTAATTCAAAAAAGAATAAATCTAAGACTGCAAAACCTAATATTACAATTTACATCTAGTACCACTAAGTTAATACAACTTTTGCTTAATAAAAGATTATAATTCATTTAATTTTTTTCCTTTTGTATTTTTATATAAATAGTTTTAAAGATCTATATTACCTCTTTTGAGCATCTAATCCCCATAATCTTATCTGCCGATCATAGAGTGCAGCTTCATCTTCACTTATTGTACTATTATTACCATGAAGAACCATTTTATTAAAATATAATTGCTGAAATAATTAAGAAAAGAATTTTGTGTCATATATATATATATATATATATATATATATATATATATATATATATATATATATATATATATATATATATATATATATATATATATATATATATATATATATATATATATATATATATATATATATATATATATATATGTTAGCAATGGGATGATTAATCATTATTGTCAAAATCTGAATATTTTTTCTCAATCATCAATTTTCAGCTAATTGTTTGCCAATTAATTTACTTATATTAGTCTATGAATATCTTTGCTTCACCCACTTTTATTAAGAGTGAAAGTTTGTTTAGTAGTGAGGACCACATTTACTCTCCAAGATGAAATCAAATTATCCCAGAAATTGAAGGAAAGATTGTTTCTTCCATCACAATATAAGAACTCTTAAATTTAAAGTACCAGTACTAGAAATTTGCATGTCTGTCCATTTTTAAAATCAATGTTCCAAAGATACTACAGGGTGTCCCACTTGCTCTCAGTCCCAGATATGCGCTTATAGATAGCAAAGTACTACTCATAAACTAATAAAATTTTGCCATGAGCAAACCTTGGTTGTGTGAGAATCATGCTGACATCCCAAGTGTTGGAAATTATCACCATTAGAATCATGGTATGTCTGCACATGCTCTTCAATATTACGAATGGTTGCAAGCAAAGTCCCTTTTAAATGACCTGATCTTCAAAGAGAACAATTTCATACAAGTACAAAAAAAAAAAGTACAAAAGTACAAAAATTTTTGATTTTTTTTTCTTTTTCTAGTTCATAATAGTGATTCAACAGGTTGCCTAGGTAAGACCCTAAGGTAAAGTTTGAAAAAATGTAAGATATAAAATTATCAATATAACCTGTATTTATACATATCATTGTTATTTTATTGCTATGTATCAAACTTGTATAATTTAGTTACATTATTTCGAAATTATTTTGTTTATACTTTCAGTCAATATGGCTAAAAGATCAGCTTCAACAGTAAGGGAGTACTTTACAATGTTTCAGGATAGGCTCGAAATAGCTAAATGTAACATCTTCAGTCAGAAAATTAGAAGAGGATCTCTGGGTGCCCCCAATAAAATTTTTTAACCAAATCTTTATTGGAGCATCTAAAATCAAAACACAAAGATGAATATTCACTAGCAGAAAAGGAGGGATCAAATGAAACAAAAGAAAAGGAAAATATTGAAAAAAATGGCAAATCTTAATTTTCTTATATTTTGTATGAAATTTTTTTTATTATTTGACTGATTGAACTGAAATTTTCAGGGTATATACATTTCCCCCCCGAAATTCTAAGTTAATTTTGAGCTTTTTTTCTGAGTCTATAACGGTTTGAAAGTTATTTGTACCCAAAGTTGAAAAAAATGAATAGCAGGGTCTAACCACTGGTCCACATGTGCTGAAAATTTAATTGAATAATCTTAGCCCCAATTTCTTGCATTAGTGGAAACAGATTTTTGATATTACATCTAGAAAAAGTTATAAGCACTTGAAAAAAATTTGCAAAAATTGTACCCTTCCGGAGAAGAAGAAGAAAAAAAAATGCTACCTACTAATTTTTTTTATTTTTGGATATTGTTTAAAGGGATGGACAGAGCTACAACTTTTATTTAGTACATTATTAAATGCTATTTGTTTGAAGCAAGAAATAGCCTCTCAAACTTTGGGAATTTTTGAAATTTGGTCAAAAATGGACCTTTTTTGAGAGGCTATATCTCGAAACCAACAAATTGCATTGAATAAAGTATATAGAGGAATTTGTAACCCCCTCTCTCTATACACCCACCAAAAATAGAAAACGAGTTTTTTTGTCCAAAAAGGTAGATTAAAACTAAAATAAATTTTTTTTTCAATAAAAAAGTTTTGGGTTTAACATTTTTTCTGAACTCTGGGAGCAAAAGTCTATTAGAATCTTTTGTAGCCCATAAAATTCTAAATATAGTCAAAATTTCAGATCATTTCGAAAAGTGGTTTGGCCCCACCATTCATTTGAAAATGGGTCAAATTTCAAAATAAACTTTTTAACCATTATAGACTCGGAAAAATGCTAGAAATAGATTTTTTTTACTAGGAAAAATGCTATATACACTGAAAATCAGAGAATCAGCTGAAAATTTAAAAAAAAAATTTGAATTGGACTGTCTCCTTAGTAAGTATAATTTGCTATTTTAACCCAAGCAGGCAAACCCAGTTTTCACTGATTTTAGCAGGGGCTGGGGCCAGTAAAAATTGCCAGGGTTTGCCAGGGCCCTGGTCAGTGTGTGTGTGTATGTGTAATATATATATATATATATATATATATATATATATATATATATATATATATATATATATATATATATATATATATATATATATATATATATATATATATATATATATATATATATATATACAGTGGAACTCCAATATTCGTCATTAATCCGTTCCTGAGGGGATGACGAATATCGAAAAAGACGAATATCGAACAATTTTTTCCCATATAGGAATTAACTAAAAATGGATTAATTCGTTCCCAGCCTCGAATTTTGCCTATCTATTCTTTAACAAAAAAAAAAAAATTCAATCTAGAATCGATCTCCGAAATCATTTCAAACACTGTACAATTTAACTACAGTACATATTAAACCAGCGTACTGCCATAAATAATACGTAATACGCACTGTGTAGGCCTACATAAATGCTAAACACACAAAATTTTAAAAAAAAATTTACCTTTTGGATGAGAAAAACAATGATTGTTATTAAGAGTTTTTATTTTTAAGGTTATAGGCTTTCGTAGGTAGGACGAATATTGACTTTACGACGAATATCGAAAAAAAAATTTGACGAAAAACAGGGCGAATATCGGAAAAGACGAATACTGGAGGGGACGAATATTGGAGTTCCACTGTATATATATATATATATATATATATATATATATATATATATATATATATATATATATATATATATATATATATATATATATATATATATATATATATATTGAAGCAATATGTTCAAATTTTTATTTTAATTTTGCAGGTACTGAGAGAACCAGCATTTTCCAGGTTAGTCCTATTTGCTTACTTTTAGTATAGATTTACCCTTCAATAACAATTTTAACAACAAAGTATTAAATCTAAACTAACCTGGACTTGAAGGATAAATGTATGCTAATGGCTAGTAATAAGACTTAATCTAAAAGAAAAAAAAAAAAAATAATAATATATATATATATATATATATATATATATATATATATATATATATATATATATATATATATATATATATATATATATATATATATATATATATATATATATATATATATAGCAACCTTGTATTAAATTACAGTATTAAAAAAGAAAAAAAATGTAAAATACTACTCCTATACATGCAGCATTTCCATATTTCAATTATTTGATAGTGAAAATAAAAGTAATAAAAATGTATTGCTAAAGTATCTCAACTCACCACAACATTTCCACTTACAAATAAAAATGAAAAAGTACGAAATAAAATTGAGAAAATATGAAACTAAACAGTTGCTGTAATGTAATCATACATTTAATATTAATATTTTTTAGGATATCACTCTCTGCTTATGTAGCTAAAATGTGTTGGCTTGTTTAGTACAGTCAGCCTAATTATATCACTTTATAACTATTTTTAATACTTTAACTATTTTTTAATTTATTGATTTTGAATTTTAAACAAAATTAAGTAGTTTTTCTTTAATGTAAATTATACTTCCAGTTTATATTTTGAATAACAAACACCAGGTAAAACAAATCAAGAGATGTAAACTATATATATATATATATATATATATATATATATATATATATATATATATATATATATATATATATATATATATATATATATATATATATATATATATAACAAACTAACCAGGACTTAAAGGGTAAAACTATACCTTATGGCCAACAAATAGGCCTTAACCTAGCAAATACCCACTGTACACCAGGATAGGCCAATAATATTTGATATATTTCTTTCTCTCTCTCTCTCTCTCTCTCTCTATATATATATATATATATATATATATATATATATATATATATATATATATATATATATATATATATATATATATATATTTTTTTTTTTTTTTTTTTTTTTTTTTTTTTTTTTTTTTTTTTTTTATTTTTTCAATTTAAATTTATTAAATGCCATCTTGTTCTTATGTAATATACCGTATTTAAATTACAAAGATGTGGAGATGGACTAAATTAATTTCAATTATAAATTTATTAAATGCCATCTTGTTCTTATGTAATATACCGTATTTAAATTACAAAGATGTGGAGATGGACTAAATTTTTACCCATTTTCTTTTTAGTTAAATTAGAATAAAAAATCAGTTATGGGCAAACCCTGAAGAAATGCCAAAATAAATAATACTCTATAATTATAAAACACACACATCACAGGCCTAAGTCTAAAATCATTATTTACAGGTGTACACTACTAAAGTCAAACATCGAAGGTATAAGATATAAACCAATCTAAAAGCAACTTATCACAATGCAAGTCTAACGAAAAAAAATGGTTTCAAACTCTTAATATATTTTTATTAATGAATTTTAAAGGATGAAACTTTAATCATACGTATGCAACTTTTACAGCATGCACACCTACCGGGAAATAGGAAACAGGGATTTGATTTGAATAAATTTGTAAACAAAATTTTCTGTAAATGACATGGGTTCGCGTGTTAAATTATTTTATGAAGTTCGCTAAGCAAGTTACATATTCAACTGGTACATATTCAAATTGACAAGAATTGAAAATTATTTACATTGCTAAAAAAAATTTAACAAATTTGTAGGATTTCAAAAGTAATTACGCAAAAATTATTTTCGCAGGAATAAACGATAAAAAGACAGATATATATATATATATATATATATATATATATATATATATATATATATATATATATATATATATATATATATATATATATATATATATATATATATATATATATATATATATATATATATATATATATATATATCCTCTGATGGGTAAGTGCTAGAGTTATACCAATTTTTACTAGATTTGGAAGATCCTAGGAGCAAATTAAAGGACAACATGCTCCGATATAAGACGCTGAAGATGTGCCAAGTCAAAGGAAGTTGAGAAAATAAATAAGGGGAGTATGTTCCAGACTTTACCAGTAGAATATATATTAAATTAATCATAGAGGTTAAATCTGAGGTTAGAGAGTTGGACAAAGAAATGATGAGACTTTCTAGAAAGACATTTCGCACGAGCTCTTTTCAACGGATTTCAGAATGAGAGTGGAGAGCTCAGAAGTACAGTGTCCGTTGTAATAGCTATATTATAGAGAGTGACGGAACAATTTGAAAGGCAGAAAGAGATTGGAGACAGTTAGTGATAGCAAAACTAGACTCCACTGTTTCAATGAGAGTTGTGTGAGTGGAACCACGACACTTGCATGAGGTGTAACACATATAGGGGCCAACAACACCTAAAAAGAACAAGCAATTGGAGTGGGGTAAAGAAATTCAGAAGGATCCCTAGAACCTCCGACCTAAATAAATCGTGTTTAGAAAGAGAAAAATGCTGTTCTTCCAAGAAAGATCACTAGAAAATGAAACATTGAAAATATTCAGGACATTCGAAAGTTTGTGTTATGTTTTCGAAAATGCGAAAGGTTTGTGCCAGGTTCTGTCGAGTAGAAAAATTCTAGAAACTGAGTTTTTAAAGCAATGAAAATAACCATATTTTCTCTGCTCCAATTAGCAATAAGAGAAAGTTCAGAGGTTATCTGCTATAAGACTTCACTCCTAGAATCAATTAATTGCTGTTGGGTGGGATGCCTTTCAAAATGAAAGGAATAATAAAAGATGGAATCTCCAACATTGGAGAATGAAAAGTAGAAAAAAGGTGAGGATAGGACAAAATACCAGAGAAACACAACTATTAATAGACTTAAAGGTTGAACGGCGTCCGTCTGCAATAGCAGGTATACAAAGAATATCAGAGAAAAGGACAGCTTCCGAAAGAAGAAAGTTTAGAAATTAAAGCTTTGTGCAAGACTCTATTGAAGGTTTTCGATATATTTAGCATCACAGTAAAAGATTCAAGGAAATGACAAAGAGCGGAGGATCAAGAGTCAGAGAGAAGGGAAAAAGATCTCCAGTATAGAGTTTCTTGCGAAAACAACCATACTGGTGATTAGAGAAAATATTAGTAGAATGGAAAAGTTTGCAAATAGATATTTTAAGGATAGGTTCGAAAACTTTATTAAGAACAGAGGTTAAAGAAAATGGATTACAGTTAGATAGTTGAGAGGGTTCCTTTTCACAAGCTGAATGAGCGTAAATTTCCAGCAAGATCAGGAGGTTCGAAGCAGAAAAAAGAGACGAAATAGTTCACCAAGTTAGAGTGCAAGCTCAGAAACACAAGTTTTGAGACTTACAAGAGTGATAACAGTACGCCTTCTTAGTGTGAAGCTCAGAGAAAAAAGCAAAAATAAAGTCTTTAGAGAAAATTACAATATTCGACATAAATGAATTAAATCAAAGATGGAATGTATGCCTCCATGTCAGAGAGAGAATCCCTCCCGAGGGACCCTCACAAGGATGCAATAATTATTCCGAGGGAAATCAAAGAAGAACATCCGTAAATTAAACCAGTTCTTGGCATTGAAGGGATCTTTCTTGAGGAAGACTTAAAGAGATAGATGAGGAATGCAGAGATAAGTTTAATAGAGTTTAACAGTATAAAGAGAAATATCATAAGTTAAGAAAAGTCTAGAATGTTAAATTCATTCCAAGGTGATCAGGGATTGGAATTTTGAATCGAAATGGAAGGCAAGTTCACCGACATTATCTTGAGAACTAGAAGAAAGTCATTGGCGGTGGTAAACACTGAAATCACCTAAAATAATGATTTCAGAGGAAGAAGAAAAAAAAGAAAGAATGTCCTTTATTTTGAAGTTTAGTCAAAGAATTTAGAAAAGTCAGTAAAGTTAGGCGGTAAATAAACAGACCAATGAATTTTGTCATAGAATGGCAAGAGAGCCTAAATCAACAAGGGGAAAAAAATTCAGAAGATTCCAAATTAAAGTCACGAAAGCAAAACTACCTTGTTCACGTATGCACGACAAACATCTTTGACTGAAAATGAAGTATAAAAACAGTAAGAGGAAATAGAGAAGGGGTTGTTATCGGAACGATCAAGCACCTGGGTTTTAGTTAAGAACATTAGGTGAATTCTAGAAGAAGGATGGTAGTATTCATCAAAGTGGAAATAAGAATAAAGACTGAGAATTTTGCAGAAATAAATGAAAAAAAGGCTGTGCAATAAAGCAAATGAGCCGCGAACTCTTGGAGGCAACAATCCCTTCACCTTCATTTCAAAAATAGGCATGCATTTCGACTTTTTGCAGTTTTTTTTTTTTTTTAAAGATAATGTAAGAGTATGTGCTTGTAAATCTGTAGAGGACATGTGAATAAAGGAGGAGGGTGGTGTAAATGTGAAGCACTACGATGTAAATCTAGGACGCATGAGGAGCACTCTGGAAAGGTGAAATGTAAAAAGGAAGAATCAAAGAACAACGGAATACATTGGAAAACCTTAGTGAAACCCAACAGACCGTGGGTAATATCCAATGTGTAGTATGTACTTACGTCGCTCTGTATGCCCAATCTCCTTCCCTATCTATCTATCTATCTATCTATCTATCTATCTATCTATTTATTTATTTATATATTATATATATATATATATATATATATATATATATATATATATATATATATATATATATATATATATATATATATATATATATATATATATATATATATATATATATATATATATATATATATATATATATATATATATATATATATATATATATATATATATATATATATATATATATATATATATATATATATATATATATATATATATATATATATATATATATATATATATTTTTATTTTTTTTATTTAGAATTTATTTTTACTCTGAAACCTTTATTTTTTAATTTTTTTTCAAGAAATTAAGGAGTCCCATTTGCCCGAGGCAAGCAGTACCCCCGACTCCCCTCTCCCTAATTACGCTCCTGATTGTTATTGTTTGGTTTTTGTTTTATTTTTTTAATTTATATTAATTTCTGTATTGATTAACCTTGTCTTTTGACTGCAGCGTAAAAAATGCTAACTTGACATTATTAGAAGTTGATATAACTGTCGGAGTCCTTTTTAAACTTATCATAATTTGCATGTGGTGAGAGTTTGGATAGAACACTATTTATACACCCATGTAACATTTAATTATCTGCTTGAAAGTTTGAGTTTAATTAAGGAGTTTCGAGAATATTCATTGAAACAGTAAGAAAATTAATTTAGAAATTGAGGCCTTGTGGAAACTCAGAAAAATATCAGGTAAATCCTTTTTTCAAATTCGTTTATTCAGACTAATAAATGTTTTTTTTTGTTTGTTTGTTT
>SEYY01022849.1:95000-97500 GCA_009176605.1 Armadillidium nasatum | reverse complement strand
AAAAATTTGTTTCATATTGGAATATTATATTACGTATGTTATTATGTATAATTTTAATGGGCTCAAAGGACGAAGTCATCTCCCCAGAAGCCCATTTCAGTTTTGAATCAATACATATACAATTCACGATGCTTGTTTATGTGAATTTATAGCTAAAATATAAAGATTAAAATTAAAAATATTATTATAATTATTATTATTAATATTATTATTATTATTATTATTATTATTATTATTATTATTATTATTATTGATATTCTTATTATTATTATTATTGCTAGTATTATTATTACTTTTATTATAATAATAATTATTATTATTGCTGTTATTATTATTAATTATTATTATTATTATTATTATTATTATTATTATTATTATTATTATTATTATTATTATTATTATTATTATTATTATTATTATTATTATTATTATTATTATTATTATTATTATATATTATTTTATAAATATTATTATTTTTATTTTTATAAATTATTTTTTTTTTAAAAAAAAAATATTTTATTATTATTATTATTATTATTATTATTATTATTATTATTATTATTATTATTATTATTATTGTTTTTATTATTAAATGTTATATTATCATTTTTATTATTGTTATTATTACTATTGCTGTTATTTTATTATTATTATTTTATTATTATTATTATTATTATTATTATTATTATTATTATTATTATTATTATTATTAGTTTTATCTTTATTATTACAATATGTTTAATTATTGTTGTTTTTTTATTTTATTATTACAATTATTAAATATTATCATTTTATTTTTATAATTATTATTATTATTTTATTATTATTATTATTATTATTATTATTATTATTATTATTATTATTATTATTATTATTATTATTATTAATTATATTAGTAGTAGTAATGGTGGTAGTAAAAGTAGAAAATCTATCATTAATATTCATTTCATATAAAGTTTATGCTTTCTGATTTCATTATCGTTTGTTTTAGACACTGCAAATGTTTGGCTCTCTCCTCCCTTTCCCCTTCCCTCCTCTCCCCTTCCTTCCCCCATTCCTTTTATTCCCTCGTTTTAGGTCAAGAGTACCAAAGGTTAATATAAACAAGGAAAACTATTAATCTTCTTACATAAGGCACCATTTCAATATATATATATATATATATATATATATATATATATATATATATATATATATATATATATATATATATATATATATATATATATATATATATATAATATATATATATATATATGAAAGACTTAGGTGCAGTCCGAAGGGATGAGATTACCTAAAATTAGGTATTTGGAGTGTTGGGGAATATCCCAACTCCTGCGCTCTATGGTTTGTCTCTTTTACGCTTCATTTTTACTTTTCCTCCATGGAAGTGTCTTTATATTTGACCAGCGTTCCTTTGTTTCACATGTCACACACACTGTTGCACAATACATTCTCTTTTAACAACTTTGCTTATATAATAATGACGCCTGTGAACATAGCCTATGAGGAGGTAACAGGAACAGCTTACTAATATAGCCCCTCATCCATCCATTTTCCATCACCACTTTGGAGCTGACGCCCTCCTGTGTTGTGGTTGGGTAAGTTCTGGAACCTCCAACTTGTTCTTGTATACGGTCATCCTTCTTCATTAATTTCTGCAACATTCTCGGTCTTAATTCTTATTTCCACATTTGAATATCACCTTTCATTCTCACGACCTCACCTCTTATTTTTAACGGAAATTCATACATTTGAGTATTCTGACGGCAAACCCTATTATATTTCCTCTTACTCTTTCTATCATAAATTTTCCATGTAAGAGAAGTTGTTGTGATGATGTGCACAATGGTCTTTGTTCTCGTGTTTCTGATTTGGGTGGAGTCTTCTGAATTTTCTGCCTTGTTGCTTAGGTTCTTTTGCCAATATACGACATATATATATATATATATATATATATATATATATATATATATATATATATATATATATATATATATATATATATATATATATATATAATATATATATATATATATATATATATATATATATATATATATAATAATATATATAATAGTTCGCATCTCACGGCCACCGCCCTATTTGAGGAGATGACTTATATGTTCTTTTTATTTATCTTTTAATTTAACTGACAATCCTAAATTTTTAAATTCTAAATTCCTAAAATTCTAAATCCTCAAATCCTAAATTCTTGAAAAATATATTTTCCGTAACACTACACTGCAAAAATTGTTCTAACGAATCGTTGGGACAATTAGGAAAATGTCACAACAAAATTTTTTTCAGTTATTTTCTTATAGGTAAGTAAATCTGTAAAGCGACTTTCTTGTGCTTGACATGTCTTTTTTTGTATTGAAAATTTTACTCTGACATTTTTTGCCATTTGTCCCAACGATTCGTTAAGACAATTTTTGCAGTGTAAGAACTCTTTTCTTCGAAGAAAATGTAGTTGATTGCTTCTGGTTTGTCTTCGTCA
>SEYY01022849.1:67500-75000 GCA_009176605.1 Armadillidium nasatum | reverse complement strand
AAACTATCAAATATTGATTCTTTAATTTAAGAGAGCTCTAACAGGTGCAGTGAGCAACGTTCCGACAGTAGAGGTGGCGTTCTGCAGTAGACAATTGGCCCGACAGACTTAAGCAAAAATTGCATTAAAGACAAAATGTGTTATTTTGAATTACTTGCATTTTTTTGCATGAATAATTGTTGTATATAGATATATATCGTGATATATATATATATATATATATATATATATATATATATATATATATATATATATATATATATATATATATATATATATATATATATATATATATATATATATATATATATATATATCCACTTGTAGATAATTATGTTGTTTTGAGTTAAAAATGGCCATAATTTTAAAATTGTTTTAAAATGTCTTCTTTTGTTTATTTGTTTATAAATTGTCTTTTTTTTCTTTGTTCTGTTTAGCATTTTTCTTTTCCTGTTTCGGGTCTTATTTTTTTTCAGCTTTGTCCTTCTATTTTTATTTTATTTTGTATCGAATTTTATTTTTATTCTTTTTAGTCATGCTTCATAAGTATGCAAATCAAACACAGTATAGATCTCTAATTCAGAATTTTTAAATTTTTCTTTTTTACTTTATTGCATTTTCGTTCAAATGGAACGATGCGCGCGCACATATGTGTTAGTTTATGCGTCTAAGCTTTTTCAGGGCAACAGGTAAAATTATTATCCCCCTTTCACTCACAGACTATTTTATATACATAAAATTTCAAGTTCGTTAAAACCCTCACAGACTACTAGTATTATATATATTCATACATAAAGGATATAGCAACTGACCTCTTCTCTTGTGTCCGAGTGCATTCGGGGGAGGTTT
Organism: Armadillidium nasatum; assembly: GCA_009176605.1. Lineage (NCBI taxonomy): Eukaryota > Metazoa > Arthropoda > Malacostraca > Isopoda > Armadillidiidae > Armadillidium > Armadillidium nasatum. The sequence goes on along the minus strand of SEYY01022849.1, from coordinate 74,151 downwards.
ATTGAGTTAGTCTGCATGATAGTTGTTCATGAGCTTTCTCTCTGAGATTTTCTTTATGTACAGTCGTGGCGAAGAGGTAACACTCTGTCTTACCAGGTTAACGGTCAAGGTTCGAATCCCCTTATAGTGAAGTAGACTTTATACTTGCGTATATATATATATATAACAGTCTGTGAGAATTTTAGCAGACTTGATATATATATATATATATATATATATATATATATATATATATATATATATATATATATATATATATATATATATATATATATATATATATATATATATATATATATATATATATTTGTATGTGTGTGTCTGAATATGCAGGCTTATATAATTAATATGTAAAGGTATAAAAAAAATTTGTAATATTTGTTTATCCGAAACACGACCGCAAAAGAAACTTCAGTGATGTCATCCAAGGCTGGGAAAGAGAAAATTAAAGATTACCATAATAATAATAATAATAATAATAATAATAATAATAATAATAATAATAATAATAATAATAATAATAATAATAATAAATAATAATAATAATAATAATAATAATAATAATAATAATAATAATAATAATAATAATAATAATAATAATAATAATAATAATAATAATAATAATAATAATAATAATAATAATAATAATAATAATAATAATAATAATAATAATAATAATAATAATAATAATAATAATAATAATAATAATAATAATAATAATAATAATAAGTGTGAAATAAATTTATCAAAAAGGACAAGGACTTTTTTTTGTTTGTTTGTGTTTGAAAATTCGTAATTTTGACATTTTTTTTTTATTATTATTGATTAGCAAATATATTCGAAATAGGATGAAAGTTGAATATTTAAGAAAATAAAAAAATCACAACCTCTTATTTAAAGGAATTTTAAGAGGTAATATATTTTGGCGGGAAAATTCAAAACTTTTGGGGGGAGAAATGGTGAATTCTAGGGGGGGAAAACAGATGAATTTCGAAAGAAAGTTGCTTTTCTATAATTTTGAATTATAGAGAATCCGCGGTAATAAAACTTTGAGAAAGTAATTTTTTTTAAGGTTTTTATTTTGTGTTTACTTTTAATTAATATTTCAGAGGTTGCAAATAGTTGATCAACGATATGGCCGCTCAACTACTGTTGCGTGCCTGCTACGTCTTTGTCTGCTATCATGAGGTGCTAATTTTAGCAACTCTAACTTTCAAAAATATCTTTTTACCTCTGGAATTTTTAACCAACTGATGCTATTCCCTAGCTCTAATTTAAGTCCAAAGATGCAAGAAGAGTACTCCATACGAGGGTGGAATAACTATTTATCGTACATTTATCTCTTTCAATAGCATAATTTTCGTTTTTGATATTCAAAAACGAAAATTATCGATACTAATGGGCGTGGTCAGCATTGGCATAAATGTCAAAAAGTTTATAAATAAAAATTTCTTTATCATAATAACTGTTTCACCTTATTTCTCAAGGTCATGTATGCTGAGAAAAATGTTCAAAATATTGTTAAAAAATTGTGGTGTCATATATATATATACTATATATAATATATATATATATATATATATATATATATATATATATATATATATATATATATATATATATATATATATATATATATATATATATATATATATATATATATATATATATATATATAACCTTCGTTGGCAAAAGGCCAGAGGATTGCAATGTTTCCACTATTCATTATCCAAATTAACTGTCGACAAGACCCGATAGACAGCGTTTGAAAAGGGCAAGCCAAAGGAAATGGGGAAAATAGAAGAAGGAAGAATGTCCAAGACTTTATCAGGGGAACCCATAAAAAAATGAGCATAGCCGTTACACGAGCTCTCCTCAATGGAGGAGTTATGCCACAAAAGAGTCCATCAAACTCCATTGTAATAGCAATAGTATAAGGGAGTGTTACAACAAAGAAAGAATTTGAAGAAAATTGGTGAGAGCAAGACAGTTGATAAGTCAAAAAACCCTAGACTCCATCTTATCAAGGAGAGCAGATTGAATGGAATCACCCCAGATATACGACTCCCATATAAAGAGCAAGCATTTGGGGTGATAAAAAGAGGTTCTGAAGGCACCTCTGAACACTCAATCTTTTAGAAGTTTGTTTAGTGGGAGGAACGATGAGTTTCTTCCAAGAATGATAACGAGGAAAAAAGTACATAGACTATTAAGAACAGAAGATTTGAGGTGTGTGGTTTTGAAGACGTTATAGTTGCATGGAGGTTTATGTCGAATAGATAAACCAAGAAGTGAGTTTTTGAGTCATTGAAAACATATTTTCTTAACTAACTATTTTGCTATTGAGTTTCTCTACTTTCACATTGAAAGGAGTAATGATGGATTGAAAGGTCATCGCAGAAAGATAGAAGTTCAAAGATTATCGAAAGCTGTCGATCTGTATAGTGTCATAGCAAATTATTCACAGAAATATCGAAGAGCAATGGATCAAAAGTCATAGAGAAGGAAAAGAAGATAGCCATGTGAGAGTTCTTTACAGAAACCTTGCTGGCGATTTGAGGTAGGATTTGAAGATTTATTTCCAAATCTTTCTGTTAGGAATAGATTCGAAAACTTTGGAAAGAACATATATTAAAGATATATATATATATATATATATATATATATATATATATATATATATATATATATATATATATATATATATATATATATATATATATATATATATATATATATATATATATATATATATATATATATAGGCAAGATAGCAGTGGTGCCGTCATAAGAAACCCGAAAAGATAAAAATGTGAATTCAAAATTAAAATCGACAATTTTTTGCAGAATGTCAGAAAAAAACGAGAGGTTGAAAAACAAAAAGATTGTTACACTTTCTAATTAGAAAATAGCTTTTGATATCACGAAGAATAGATTTTGGGTGATTCCCGGATAGCACGATACCTAACACGAGTTTTAGGGATTTGAAGACAACGAAATTTTCTGAAGGCGGTTCCAGCTGCCAATAGAACGAGAAAAAGCAAAGTTAAACCAAGGATTAGTAATTTCCTGGTTGAAGGGAAATAAAATGGAACGATCTCCTCTCCTATCAGATAAAGAATCACCTCTGTTATGCCATCTGCACACTCCGAGAAACCCCTCCCACGAAAACTGGAATCATTTCATGAAAAATCAAAGATGCAACACCTCATGTCAGACCAGTTCTCAATGTGCCATAACGTCTCCTCATAGACGAGGGTCATCCTATGAAAGAATTGAAGAGATAGGACAAAATATGGATATTAGAAAGTGAATGGAGGAGCCCAGAGAATAAAAGAGTAGGCAGAAGGACTGGAAGTTAAGTAAATATCAATTATGTTGGGTTCAACACTCCCGAAATATCAGGGATAATGAAAAAAAGCTGCACCAACTGTTCAAGGTTCTTCTAAAATCTGAATAGAGATATGTATTTTGGGAACACACACACACACAAATATATATATATATATATATATATATATATATATATATATATATATATATATATATATATATATATATATATATATATATATATATATATATATATATATATATTATTATATGATCGACTGTCTTCTGCAGCGGACATGCTTAAAAACAGATGGGGGAAGAAAACCTGGAAGCATCAGAAGAAAGATTGGGGAGAGAAGAGAGAAGGTTAATATATCTTTGAGATCTTTCTTTCGAAGCTTTGGAAATTTATAAAGAGATGAATAAAGATAGTACTGAACAAGATTTAAAAAAATAAATAAATAATTCTGAGAATTTTAAAATAAGAATTTTCGATTTTTCGACACTTTTAAAAAAAAAATTAAATTAAATATAATTCCCTAAAATTATTTTTCAAAATCATTGGAGGAGCAACAAAATCCTTCAAATGAAATATCTAACCTTTAATATTAAGAATTAAAAATTTCTGAACATGAGCTTGAATATCGACGACAGGATCGGAGCATGTGAGGTGAACCAAAAGCAAGGGCTACAGAGCTAGCAACCTGACCCTATGATTAATCTTGCTAATAGCTTGCAACGACTCGAGCACCAGCATGAGAAACCATGGTCTAGAGAAGCAGATCTTCTAGAGATCTCAGAGAGAAAATGTTAAGAGATTCGATAGAAGACGATGCTAGTCCCACTGAAAGGGTGAAAACTCTTCCTGGAAGTTTATATAAAACTCATGGACTAGCACTATATATATATATATATGTAATATATATATATATATATATATATATATATATATATATATATATATATATATATATATATATATATATATATATATATATATATATATATATATATATACCCAAAATGTCTACAATGTTGGAATTTAGGCTTTATATAGCCACTCGCAGTTAACCTTTCTTTTAATATAAGAGTAAAGCTAGGTCATTGCCACCTTAAACAACGAATCACAAGGTTCATAGAACAAGGTTATGTCATAATCATTATATATGACCTTCTTTCTCTTGTCTCTATACATTTTTCTTCGATTTGGACTTGAAAAGTATTGCGCATGCGCAGAACTACAAGAATAACTCTTTAACACGCACACACATTCCTATATATATATATATATATATATATATATATATATATATATATATATATATATATATATATATATATATATATATATATATATATATATATATATATATATATCCGTTATTAAGATTTATTTGCAGGGAATAAAAATAACGGTGGACTATTGTAAATATATATATATATATATATATATATATATATATATATATATATATATATATATATATATATATATATATATATATATATATATATATATATATATATATATAGATACGTTTGTGTGTACGATTGTAGATCTTATGCATATTATGTATATGAATGTCTACTATGTTAGAATAAAGGCTGTATATATTATTTATTAATAGAAAGAAAGTGCAGTTGCACTTAACAAAAGAGTGGGTGTTAACAAATGCTTACAAGGATAGAAAAGAATAAATAACAAAATGCCCAAAACCCTTGAATATAACTGCAAAAGCAAAGGTCACGTCCAGTCGCTGTCATTAACAGTGATTATACATTGTATGCAAATGAATGTAAATTTTTTTTTTTTTTAAATAATTATTATTGCGTAATTGTAATTATTTTTCCTTTTATATTTTCTTTTTTTTGCATTTTTTTTTGTTTTGTTTTTCACTTCTCGGGCATTGCCCCATTTGAGGAGGGGAACTTTTCTAGGTAGTTACTACACAGGATCCGCTTGTGATGTGGAATCGAACCGACACCCTCAAGCACATGAGTCAATCACTCTACCGACGTGTCACGGTTGACGTCATAGAGTATAAGAAGCTTTAAATAATAATATCACTACAATCACTGCAACTTTTATAAAAATAATAATAATAATATTTACTAATTATAATAATAATAATAATAATAATAATAATAATAATAATAATAATAATAATAATAATAATAGTTGAAAGAAAATAAATTTAAAAGTTTTTCAAAACTTTTTCTTTGCTGTTTCTATTTTCTCATTTTCTCCATAAAGTCTTATTAGCTTAATTAACAGTTACCGATAGAATTAATTAATATTTCATTCCTTCATTACGTAGTTATCGTACATATTTATGGTTATATTGCATTTGATTCATCTTTTTTTCCTTCTTTATTTTTCATTTAATAATTAAATCATTTATATTTCAAGATTATATTTCATATATTTTAAAATAAATATATAATATCATTCAAATAATTATTAAAATTTAACAAAAGAATTTTACGTCTGACAACTCTCCTTATGGCGGGTTTTGAAGCATGATGTCGTACATCTCAAAATAACTTCTTCTTTGATATTGTACCATTTTATTTCTTCATTTTATGATAAAACTAATTAGAACATATTAAAGTTATTTATTATATTAAAAACTTTATTCATCTAAGCTCTAATTCCCATTTCAAAAACGATTATTGAAGTTCAATTCTTCCACCTCTCTTATTGAATAAAGTTTCAATGGCAATATTAAAATGTTTTTCTTGCATTTGTGTTTTTTTCTTATTTTCATTCAAGTCTCATTTTAATAATAAGCAATTAGTAAACCTATAAAGAAAATATGAGTTTGAATTACATAAAAGGTGTTCCTATATTGTATTAGAAATATTAGAAAATTTTTAATGACAAGTCCAAACATTCACAACTATATGTATGTATATATATAGAGGTACATCTGTACTTGGGTGAAAAAGAATATGTATGTATGTATGTATGTAAGTATGTATGTATGTATGTATATATGTATTTGTATGCATATGTGTGTGTCTGCATATGTTCACGTTTGTAAATGTGCATGCCTGTGTATTTGTTGTGTTTTGTATGTTTTATGTGTGTATATGCATGTACATTTGTGCAGGTGTTTGCGTGTATGTATGTGTATTTCTGCTAGTAAAGTATATCTACACTCCCATTCCGACTTAATTTTCCATAACCTACTCATTACAAGTTTCGGTATTACCAACCAAGCACCTTTCAAATTCATCTCAATACACTATCATATTCCACACAGTTTTCATTTACAATTAGTTCCTAACTATATATCCAGTTTATAAACTATTTTT
>SEYY01022849.1:52500-55000 GCA_009176605.1 Armadillidium nasatum | reverse complement strand
GCTTCTTAGAGGCCGCTTTAGCAACCATTGTGATATGTGGTTTCCAAGACAGTTTGTTGTTTATGTTTAGACCAAGAATGTTAATGTTATTTACAGGTGAGACGGGAGAGCCATCGAAGAGGATAGGAAAGTTAGGAGGTGTTTTTGAGAGGGAGATGTGAAGAAGTTGAGTTTTTAAAGAGTTGAATTTTCACAAGGTTGCTATGACCCCACCGGGAAATCCCATCCAGATCGGCAAGAATGGAATCGGAAAGTTGAAGACGAGAAGCAAGTCTAGAAGCAAAAGAGGGAGCAGATTTGAAATGAGTAGAAGAATGTAGAGTTGAAGTCATCAGCATAAGAGTGAACAGAGTTAGAAGTGCAGTTGGAGAAGATCGTTAATGAAAAGTAAGAATAAGGTTGGAGATAAAACAGAACCCTGAGGAACACCACAGTTGACAGAAAAGGAGGAAGAGGTCGCTCCATCTACAACTGCCGAAATGGAACGATCTGAGAGAAAACTAGACAAGAGTAAGCAAAGGGAAGGAGGAAACCCAAAGGAAGGGAGCTTAGAGAGCAGTGACGCATGCCATACCCGGTCGAAAGCCTTGGATATGTCAAGCGCCACCACAAAAGACTCCCCGAAGTCCCTAAGGGCAGAAGACCATAGATCAGTAAGATAGGAAAGTATGTCACCAGTTGACCTCGAGCGACGAAAGCCATACTGGTGATCAGAGAGAAGAGAATGAGACTCCAAATGATCCAGGAAATGAGAGTTGAGGAGAGTTTCAAAAATTTTAGATAGAACACAAGTGAGAGCTATAGGTCGATAGTTAGAAGGGTCAGAACGGCTACCTTTTTTTCGGGATCGGCTGAACAAACGCACGCTTCCAGCATAGAGGAAAAGTATTAGTATTAAGGCATAGAGAGTAGAGCTGAACGAGGACAGGGGCCAACTCGGAAGCACACTCCCTCAGAACACGAGGTGGAATGCCATCCGGGCCACTGGCCTTCCTGACGTTCATAGATTTCAGGATCCCATGCACCCGATCATGAGTAATTATAGGTAGAGGCATGGGACACCTGAGAGGAGAAGGAGTAGGAGGAGGGATGCCAGAATCGAGCAGGGTGGAATTAGTTGAAAAAAGGAGGCCGAAGAGATTAGCCTTTTCAGAAGGAGTATTAGCAACAGAACCATCAGAGCGAATAAGAGGAGGAAAGGCAGATTTACAGAAGTTGTTAGAGATATTTTTGACAAGAGGCCAGAAATTTTTATCAGTAGGAGAGCCATGGAGGTCAGCGCACTTCCTTTTTATGAAAGTACGCTTAGTCCGTCGAAGAACATCCCTGCAACGATTCCGAGCTGAATGAAAATTAGCAAGAGTGATAGGAGAAGGAGAGTTTTTCCATTCACGATAAGCATTGTCTCTCTCCCGAAGGGCAAGAGAACAATTGCCATCGAACCAAGGATTTTGAGGAGAAAAAGATTTAGTTGAAGATGGAATGAATCTGCCTCATCCCGTCAAGGATTACGGCCCCTACCTTTTTCAGCAGAGACAGAAGCGTCCCCCGAGACAAAGCAAGATTCACTCCAATGATAGTTAGCAAAGAAGCGGCGCATTGCCCCCCAATTAGCCCGATTAAAGTGCCAGAAAATACGTTTAGGGCATGGTGGAGCTGTTGGAGAGAAAGCATTATAATTAAGAGCTATAAGATTATGGTCAGAGTTACCAATAGGAGGGAAAATGGTGTATTTATAACTAGAAGGAGTAGTGGTGAAGCATAAATCAAGTGTATTCAAGAATTGGTTAGGACGATCTGGAATGTGTGTGGGTTCCCTAATCAACTGCTCCAGATCGTTAAGAATGCTGAATGATTTGGCCTCCCTCCCACCTGTATCAGTATGAGAGGAACCCAACCACTCAGTGTGGTGTACGTTGAAATCCCCTAAATAGAGGACTTCAGCATTTGGATGAGAAGAAGTGACAGTCTCGTGAGTAGTAGTAAGATATTGAAAAAAAACTGGAAAATCTGTTCCATTAGGGGAGCAGTAGCAGAAACACAAGATAATATAGTAGTAGTAGGAAGACAGATTTTTAGCCATAAAACATCGAAATTAGGAGATTCTAGATTTCGAGACGTGTCACAGGAGTGTTAATGTTAATATAGGCACAGACTCCACCATTTAGACGGAAATTGTGAAAAAAGTTGTAGTCAGAGACATTAAGATTACTAGAGAAGGAATTCCCTGTCCAGCTGGGTCTCAGACAGAAGTAATAGGTTAGGACGAGAGGAAGAGAGGTGGTGTTCAACAGACGCTAAATTAGATCGAAGGCCACGGACATTAGCAAAGGTAATAGAAAGCCCCCGCCTACGCCCAACCCCACGAACTCACAGATTAGACATTTAAAAAAAAAAAAAAAAAAAAAAAAAAAAAAAAAAAAAAAAAAAAAAAAAAAAAAAAAAAAAAAAAAAAAAAAAACGCAGACACACACAATCACGGACACACGCACGCATACAA
>SEYY01022849.1:42500-47500 GCA_009176605.1 Armadillidium nasatum | reverse complement strand
TCATTTACATTTACCGTATAGCAACTACGTGTTTATCATACCTGACCCAGATGTTTAATATCTACAACGTCGTTCTATAACAATACCTAATGTATTAATAAATAAAAATCTTATTACATAATAAATTATTACCTTAATATGATGTTTATACGAATGAAGTCATCATTTACTTAATATTACATCATATAATTTTCATTTCATGACTCTATTTCTTTAATAACACCATGTTGCAGTACATATGTTCTTGGATATTCAATCCATTTTCTTCAAACTATTATTTTTAACCTTATCCCATATTATATTTTTCTATGTTTCTTTTCAAGAGATGACTTTTAAATTTTTTTTTTAAAACTTATTACATATTACATTTTCTATATTTCTTTTCAAGCTATAACTTTTATTTCTATTTCCTATTACAATCTCTATATTTATTTAAAGATACAACTTTAAAATTTATTTTCCAACATTTCAATAATAAATTATTTTATTTCTCTTAAAAAAATGAAAAATCTTTTGTAAAACAATTTTATTTATTAAAAATTTTTCTTTATTTTTGAGGCTAACACACTGAATCATGTAAAAGGTAAAAGGGCTCTTCTACTCCTCTCACGCGCGCACACACACACGCATACCATAACACTATGATGTTATCCATCTACCATCTTAAATTACCCTCATGAAAGAACATGAAGAAAGGGAGGGGGATTTGTGGGCGAGGGGTGGCACTCGGTGCAATGTTACATGCAATATTTCAATATTGATTTGCAACATGATGCAATGTTGCATGCAGCATTGCAGTATTGATTTGCAACATGGCACTATTGCATGCAACAGTGCCATGTTGCATGGCACTTGCAACGCCTTTCAAAAGATACTCCTACTTATATATATATATATATATATATATATATATATATATATATATATATATATATATATATATATATATATATATATATATTATATATATTATTATATATATATATATATATATATATATATATATATATATATATATATATATATATATATATATATATATATATATATATATATATATATATATATATATATATATATATATATATATATATATATGAAGAAGCTGCATTTTTCCTTTTAATTACAGTTCAAATAACTAATTGATATTATAACTATTCTATTTAATAATAAAAAATAAATAAATAAATATAAATTTCAGTTTTGTACATCCTTAACACTTAGGGTCATGGAACAGTTATGCTTTCTTTTGTTTGGCTTCTAGGTATTGTAACTGCAACATGATAGCAATAATAATAATAATAATAATAATAATAATAATAATAATAATAATAATAATAATAATAATAATAATAATAATAATAATAATAATAATAATAATAATAATAATAATAATAATAATAATAATAATAATAATAATAATAATAATAAATAATAATAATAATAATAAATAATAATAATAATAATAATAATAATAATAATAATAATAATAATAATAATAATAATAATAATAATAATAATAATAATAATAATAATAATAATAAAAAATATTAATAATAGTTAATAATAAAAATAATAAAATAATAATAATAATAATAATAATAATAATAATAATAATAATAATAATAATAATAATAATAATAATAATAATAATAATAATAATAATAATAATAATAATAATAATTATGGTAATAATATTTTTATTATTAATATAAATCTTAATAATTTCTTTTTTCTATATACATTGTAAAAGAAGTATTTTTTTGATACGAGAATTATCCCCCTTTAAATATGTTAAATATGTAATTCGAAACCTTTTTTGATAATTTTAAACATAAATAATAAATTGAAGACATCGTGGAGTCTTTTTTTTATCTCATTTATGCTCAAATTTAGTTTTAAGTTTCATTTTCTTCCTAAATCTTTTTTAAGACAAAGAGATTACCTGATAAATCGATTCCGCATCCTTTCTTCTTTTTTTTTTTTTATTTTATTTTTTATTTATTTATTTATTTTTTGACAGTATGCCTACGTTGAGTTCAATATATTGTTTTAATTTTAAGAGGAAAAAAATATTTTTGAAAGATAAAATAGTAATAAAAGATAATGAGTCAATGACTTTAGCATACACAAATGTAGCAATGATGTTCCAGAGGATACAGCATACTTCCATCTGTCTGATTTAACTGTTCCTCTCCTTAACCTCTTTTATGATAATAATAATAATAATAATAATAATAATAATAATAATAATGATAATAATAATAATAATAATAATAATAATAATAATAATAATAATAATAATAATAATAATAATAATAATAATAATAATAATAATAATAATAATAATAATAATAATAATAATAATAATAATAATAATAATAATAATAATAATAATAATAATAATAATAATAATAATAATATAATAATAATAATATAATAATAATAATAATAAATAATAATAATAATAATAATAATAATAATAATAATAATAATAATAATAATAATAATAATAATAATAATAATAATAATAATAATAATAATAATAATAATAATAATAATAATAATAATAATAATAATAATAATAATAATAATAATAATATATAATAATAATAATAATAATAATAATAATAATAATAATAATAATAATAATAATAATAATAATAATAATAATAATAATAATAATAATAATAATAATAATAATAATAATAATAATAATAATAATAACAATAATAATAATAATAATGACCTTGCAACTTTAAATGTTTGATTGATACATATTTTCTCCCAAAGTTTTCTTCTACGCTACGCTCTGGACAATCGTCTTAAGTTTTGTACATTTCTTTTTATAAATCTTCTATTTTTAAACATTTATCATTGCCAGTCCTTGATCTCTATTTTTCTGTCGGGTTCCAACTTTTATCATATTTTATTTATCTCATAAAAATATTCTACTTTTTTAAGTTTATTTTTTCTTTTGATGCTTCGTTAGATGATTTTTTTTTTTTCTCAAATTTCTTGTTTTTAATAATTTTGAAAGTTTTTTTTTTTTTTTAATTTTTTTTTCTGTACTTTCTTTCCTGTTTATCTAACTACTACATGATACGTTTTGGTAAAAATTTCCTCTCATTCTCAAGTAACATTTGCTACCTTTAACAACGTATGGATTATTAATAATAAATATATACTAATTTTACTCTACAAATTCGTGTTAAGGTCAATCTAGAGTTGGTTGACTCACCGTAGTAGTACCGTGCGATGCGGTGCGGTACAGTACGGTGTACGGTGCGGTGCGGTACGGTACAGTACGGTGCGGTGCGGTGCGGTGCGGTGCGGTGCGGTGCGGTGCGGTGCAAAAAATGACTGGTGGTGTGTGGAGAAAAACTACGAATGTTTGACCAACTCGAAAAAACTCACTTAAAACTTTTTAATTTCCTCTTCTGTATACATAAGGCATCAAATTCCAATTTGACAATGTAATAATAAAGACCAAATAAAAGTCAGAAAATTTTTCTGATCATAATCAGTAGTTAAGAGGGCTACACAGCGACACACTTGCACACACACTGAGAAAAAGAAGCAATAACGCGGAAAAAAAACACTCTCCAAACAGATGCGCATGTGAAGAGAAAAAACTATTATTATATAATATATATATATATATATATATATATATATATATATATATATATATTATATATATATATATATATATATATATATATATATATATATATATATATATATATATATATATATATATATATATATATATATATATATATATATATATATATATATATATATATATATATATATATATATATATATATATATATTATATATATATATATATATATATATATATATATGTATGTGTGTGTGTGTGTGTGTGTGTGTGTATGTGTGTGTTTGTTTTTCATGTATATTTAACTCTTCAGTTTTCTTCTTTGCCAATCTGTGATTGGTATAAAACGAAAAAGGACTTTCCAATAGAAAAAAACGAAAATAAATAACAACGTGGATAAAAATAAAATAAAATAAAATAAAAACGACAATGTCAAACTTCCTGCAATTGAACGTATCTTGGAAATCCCTCTGAGATGGCCTTTGACCTTCCTTCATAAATTTCCTTTTTTGTTAATCGTCCAGAGTCATTACCTTTATATTGTGTGTGTGTGTGAATGTGTGTGTGTGTGTTTAAATGGAATACCTCGATAAGGACGACCTAAATATCTATATATTACCCTTAGCTATGAAGATACAAAATTTCCCTGTAAGTGACCTCTAAAAATTGAAGAAATATTGGCATATAAATCACAATTTTTGCACTATTTATTTTTTTTATTAAATTTTTAATTTAATTAATAAATTTTGACTCAAATATATTAATAAAGTTTGTAATAATTTGATAAGAAAATAACTTGATCAGGAAGAAAGGTAAATATTTGTCTAAAAATAAAATCAATTGGAGAGAGAGAGAGAGAGTAAGAGAGAGCTAGGGGGTATGGGGGAAGTTTAAGGTGGCAATGGTAGAAAGTGCAAGAATGTATGTGGGGTGAGGAGGGTGGGAGGAAAGTTTAAAAGAAAGGGAAGTGAATGGTGGTGTGAGGAGGTGAATATAGTAGTAAAGGAAAAAAAGAAGGCATTTAAAAATAATTGTGCACAAAAAGTTTAGAAGATTGGGAATCATATAAGATAAAGAAGAGGATAGCCAAAGGGGAGATAAGGAAGGCGAAAGAAAGAGCAGATGAAAAATGGGGTAATAAGATAGTTGAGAGTTTTAGAAAAAGGAGTAAGATGTTTTGGAAGGAGATGAATAAGATTAGGAATAAGAGGGAGATATTGAGAGATGGGGTAAATGGACTAGATGGAGAAATAAAATAGTTGGAAAGTGAGGTTAGAGCTAGATGGATAAAGTACTTTAGTAAACTCTCGAATGTGAATGAGGTAAGGAGGGAAGTTGAGGTGTTGGAGAGAGAAAGGGGAAGATTGGTATA
>SEYY01022849.1:22500-25000 GCA_009176605.1 Armadillidium nasatum | reverse complement strand
TCTTTTTCTTTCTAACTCTTTCATTTTTATGTCTGCCTCTCTTAATCTCTCTGTATGTCTCTCTCTTTTTTCTCTCTGTCTCTCTTTCCCTCTCTTTCTCTCTCTCACTTTCTCTGCTTGTCTTTCCCTCTCTCGTTATCATTTCATCGTTAACTATCTCCTTCATAAGAATATTAGCTTCATTTTTATTAGTATCTTTCCACTCTCTCTTTCTTAAGATTTTTTCCACAACATTTCAGTTATATCTGCAATAATTTTAGTCCATCTCATTCTTTGAAACCTTGAATCAGACCTTGAAGCAGTCCTATATATATATATATATATATATATATATATATATATATATATATATATATATATATATATATATATATTATATATATATATATATATATATATATATATATAATATATATATATATATATATATATATTATATAATTGTTTGAGATATTCAGTTATTATATCTTAAAAATAGTCACACACAATTTTAATGTTTTTCTTGCACACGTTGAAACATTTGCTAGAAATTAGTTTTATTGTACTTTATAACCTCTTTCTACTAATTTAGCTTTATAAATTTTCTTTTCTTTTTTTCTTTTTTAAATATTAATTTTTATTTCTTATCCATCTTATTAATATTGTTTTTGATCTTTGTCTTTTCTTCTAATACTTCATTTTTTTCCTAACTACTTCGTTCTCTTTTCCTTTATGTTTGTAATATCATCACTCTTTTTCTCTCTAACTCTCTCTCCCTGTTTCTTTCTTATTTTCTTTGTCTCCATCTCTCACTCTCTCTCTCTGTCTGTCTCTCTTTCTCTCTGTCTCTCTTTCTCTCCCTCACTCTCTCTGTCTCTCTTTCCTTCTTTGATATTCTGACTAATTACCCTTTAAACTTTGGATGATATTAAAATTACACCATTTCTTAATATTCTTCTTACCTGCTATTTTAATATTTTAATTTTAGACATACTTCTTTATAACTTACCAGATATTTCTTACCAGTTTAGAATTTTAGTATCTCTTTATTAGCTGCCTTCTCTTCATTCTATACTTTTTTGAATTCTTCTTCCCCATCACTTCTTTTTTTCCCATTCATTGTTAGCATAAGTTTTTAATAATCTAAATAATCTTACTTTTATTTTCTCAGTAGATTCTTCCGTTTTTTTCCTTGATTTTCCAAACATTCTCTACACTTATTTGCATTGAAGTTATATTGGTTGTTGCTATTTCCTTCAAATTCCCACCAGGTTTTACTAAAATACATTTTCCACCTGCATCTGTCACATAAGTTTATACTCCTTAACTTTGTTCTTAATAACTTTCCTAACTGTTTTACTTGCTTCTAGTTCAAATATGTCTCTTTTGTTTAATGAAACTCAACTAAATCTTGCTTCTATTTGATTTTCCTCCATTGCTTAATTACTTTCTAATTTCTATTTATTTCTAATTAGGCAACACTAGTTAACTAGTTAGAAAGTAGCAGTCTTAATTGATAATTTTTTCCTTTCAGTTTTCCGTCCAAAAGTTTTCCCACCATGCCTCACTCAACCTTTAATTCACTAACTATTTTCAAATGTTATTTTTTTGTTTTCCTTAATACCAATTCTTAATTAATTCTAATTATTTAGATTTATAGCGTACATCATATTGCTCTTCAAGTCTACTTCCATTGTTTTTTATTATTTTTTTTTCTCATTATTTCCTTCAAAATATCCATGTGAATTGCATTTCCTTCTTCTGCTCTTAGTTTTATTTTATTTCCCCCAAGTCGAAACAAAATTACTTCATAAAATAATCATTGTTCTCTCCTTCGGTTTTAGTTCTGTTCAAGATATCCTCATAATAATTCTTGATAGTAACAATTATTCAAAAATAATTTACTTACACTTAATATCTAATATTATCCCTGTTTCTTTGCTTTCTTAATTCTCCTTCTTATCATAATAACTAAAAAAATTATTCTCTCTTTCCCCCTCCCATACTTTATTTATATTGGACTTTCTCTAACCGATTATCTTTGTCTATCTATCTATCTATCTAATTTTCTTTCTTTCTTAATAACTTCTCCTCTAACAGTGCTCGGTTTCTCCTATTTTTCACTTAATTATTCTGTTTATCCTAACTATTCTGATGGTTTTGGATGTTAATCCCGACTTACAATCAACATTCTTTCTCAACTCTTTCTCACTCTTCTTCTCTTAAATTTAACAAGATTTTCTGTTTTTTTGGCACCCTTCCAATTTTTTATTTTCACGAGGCATTCTTCGTCTTTTTCAATTCTTTTTGGAAACGAAAATTCTTGAATATTCTCGACTTGTTTATTTTATGTTTTTTTCAATGGACGTTTTTATGATCCACATGCAGAGAGAAACAAATGAATTTTGTATCTCTTTAATTAACGAAACTATGAAAGAATTTCACATCTCATGCTATATATACCCCATTCTCCTACTTTCTCAGACTCTTGAGTCACTTTACTGTAAATTTATAGGTCATG
>SEYY01022849.1:12500-20000 GCA_009176605.1 Armadillidium nasatum | reverse complement strand
AGACTGTCAGTTAGAGCATCATTCTCTTGGAATAAGAAATTGCTTACTATATTTTTTAACTGTGTATCTTTTAATTTCATCATATTCTACTTTAATTTATTGGTAATATATTTTCTGGCTTTTCTGTTTCTTACGGACACTTTTGTCCCTCATTTCCATAACCATTGACTTCCATGATTGCCTGAATACTCAATGCCTCTCATAACTCATACAATCGCCTCGTTTGTCCGGAATTTTGTAATTGGACTGTCAAGAACATTTCTTGCAGCTTAAATAACAAAATTTGGTTCCCATTTTTATCCTAATTTTGACTTATCAATAAATAACTTCTATTCTACACATCACTCTGCTATCTTCCTGATATTGTTACGTACTATACAAAGATCTTATAAGCAATCACATTTAATTCCACAGATTTTGTCAGTTTCTTGGAAACGGTTAACTTAACATCTAATTCACTTTCAGCAAATTACAGTACTCCGGTTTTCTCTTCTACCGAATCCCTTCAACTATTTATAAATTGAGTGTAATGATATCTTCCATCTTCAACATTTACTTTTTCTCTTTCCTTTTCGTACAGCCTTTGTTACCCTTTCTTCTAAGATCACCAGTAAACTATTGCTATCCTCCTCCTCCTCCTCCTCCTCTCCTACTGCTACTACTACTACTACTACTCCCGCTACAACTACCAATAAATAATTATAATAGTAATAGTGATAATAAAAATAATTTTAAGGATGCTGTATAGATGATACTTAACATATGTTGACATGGATTTTCAGGAGGGAGAATTACTCATCAAAGACTTTGAGAATGAGATCGACAATTTATTACATAGTTTACGAACCGAAAGAGAACTCCTTTACAGTCTGAAACAAGAGAACGAGAAGCTACTAGGTCATTTACCTTAGAAATTTAATCAATACAATATTGTATGAAATTTCCGAAGAAGAGTTTTCACTGCCTTTCAGGAACCGAGAATGGAAGATTGTAAACTCTCTGATCATATCCAAAAGTCGTAAAAGAAAAATATATTTCTAGAATAATATTCAATATCCTTCTAGAAGTGAGAAAACTATTTTTTTTTATGGTAGTCACAGTACGATATATAACGAGAAAATATGAAGATAAAACTGGTTGTGAAATTGATTATTATGATTGCATATTGAGATGATTTAGAATTTTGCAAAGTCATAAGGCAAGTTGAATTTCACGCTAATATATAACGAATGGTTTAAGAATGTTCTGTTTCTTATAAAGGAGTTACAGTGTTGCACATAAAGTGTTTGTAAACACCAAAGATTATAGTTAGTTATATAAATACTACTGATGGTTTACCAACCTAGGATAATTTTATACTTTTTAGGAAAAAATAATGGAATGTATTTACAGAGTACAGTATTAAGATACAGTGTATGCTTTATACTTGACATAAACTTATACAGTAAAGATTCATAAGACTGTAACTCTTAGATGAAAATATTTGAAATTAATCGACCGTTAATTTTCTGTTAATTTTCCTATGTAGATTTTGTCGACAGTTTATTTAGTTCAAAACAATGCTTTAATGTAGTAAAAACTTTCAAGAATGATTTTGTATCTTTGGGCAACTTTCTTATACTGTAATTCACATTAGGAAAGAAATTTGACCCATTTTCTCAGTAATTTCATATTCTCTATTGGAAATATTCTTCTTAGAACTATTTTGGTAGACTAATATTTAATAGTTTTGTCTGACATTTTATGTAGGCGACTTTAAGTAGTGATGATTCAGCTTAAAATATTAGTGTGCTCAAACCACTTAAATAATAATAAGCTTTAGAATTATTGTTTTTCCTTTTCCAGATAAAACTTTAAATGTTAATGGTTAATGAATTTTTGTATTACATATAATTTATATAATCTATAAACATTATATTAATAAGGATCATAATTATTTATTTATTCTTGTAAGTATTTTTTTTATTATTCGCTCAACACCAGGTATTTGTTAACAATATTTTTTCATTTTCATTCACCTTTTAACTGGGGCTTCGATGGTACCAGTAAAATTGTTGATTTATTTTGTTTTCTTCAAAATAGTTTATCATTATGTTAATATAATTTTTAAGATAGTTTAGTTCTCGTTTTTCAAAAAATAAAAAAATAAAAGTAAAAAAAAAATAAAATTTTATATATAAAAAATAAAAATAAAAGAGAATAGGGTAATTCAGTCTCATTTTATATGTTGGATAAATATTTTTAATTAATGCATATTATAAAATTTATTATTTATTAAAATTTTATTTTTTTTTTTTTTTTTTTTAAATTTTATTAAAAAAATTAAAGTAAAAATAATAATAATAATGATAATAATAAATAATAATAATAATAATAATAATAATAATAATAATAATAATAATAATAATAATAATAATAATAATAATAATAATAATAATAATAATAATAATAATAATAATAATAATAATAATAATAATAATAAAGTTAATATTTTTCTATTATAAAATATTTTTTAGTATTTTTATATATCCAAAGTATTTTTCTGAAAGACCATTTTTAATACAAAAGTATTTATACACTTACCTCTTTTAAAGCTATATATATTATATATATATATATATATATATATATATATATATATATATATATATATATATATATATATATATATATATATATATATATATATATATATATATATATATATATATATATATATATATATATATATATATATATATATAGTATTATGGGTTATAAGTTTATATTTTTTTGTACTGTAAATATATTTTCTTTTTTGTAAATAAAATAATCTATATTTTCTTCCATTTTTTTTGTCCCTAAAATAATCTTTTTGTCAAGTATTAATTAATTAATAAATTATAATTAATTATAAAAGAAATTTATAAATTAATTAATTAAGAAATTATAAATTATAATTAATTATAAAAGTAATCATAAATTTTAATTAAAATAAATTGAAGTGCTAAGATAGGCTAAAATTATGTAATATGTCAATACAACAAGTTAAAAACATTATTATTATTATTATTATTATTATTATTATTATTATTATTATTATTATTATTATTATTATTATTATTATCATTATTATTATTATTATTATTATTATTATTATTATTATTATTATTATTATTATTATTATTATTATTATTATTATTATTATTATTATTATTATTATTATATTATTATTATTAAAAAAAAAAAAATATTCACCTGCAATACTTGCTCACTCATTAAAACTTATTATTATTATTATGTCATTCCTCTATCTATTATTATTATTATTATTATTATTATTATTATTATTATTATTATTATTAAACAGTTCACCTCTCACTGCCATTACACCATTCAAGGAAGTGATTTTTCTAATTAGTTTTTTACCTAGGACTCGTAAGTGAGATCGAACCTGCACTGTGAAGTATGTGAGTCAGTCGCTCTACCGTCATACCACGGTCATACTCAAATGTTGCTATTGAACGACCGGAAACAAAATCAGCAAGAAGATTACTGTGAAAAACATAATTACTTAAGAAGTGAAGTTTAGAAATCAAAACTTTGTTCAAGACTCTATAGATGTATATAGACTTAATAATTATATATAATTTACTTTAATAGGCGCGTCCCGTAGCTCAGTTGGCAGAGCGCTCGCTGAGGACCGAGGTTCGAGGCTCGGTCGGGACGTGGGAATTTGAGTCATTCCCATTTACGCTAGCTCTGGCTCACTCAGCCGTTAATGAGTACACTAGTGAAATGCTTGTCACTGGTGGGTAATAATCCGGTATCCGCGATAGGTCTGGAACCAGCGGTGTAGCCGTTAAGCCCTTGCTACCCTGTGGCCTTCCTCGAAGGGTTCCAACTGACAGGACTTGTCCTACCTGGGGGTTGGTGATTATTATTATTATTATTATTTTTTTTTTTACTTTAATAATTATATATAATTTACCTTCATTTTCCTGAAATCAAGATAGTGAGAGGATAATTAAAAAAAAAAAGTTCAAGTATTCCTTTTCTATTAGAATTCTTCCGAGTTTCGAAGCTAAAAATTCTAAGACACTGTCTGACCTTTGTTTCCTTGTATAACCTGTGGCATTTCTTTTACTGTGGACCTGTGCGGTGTCTAGCTATAGATATATTCATCCAGGTGATCTGGAAATATAAGAATCCTTTCAATTGTGCTCTCACTAATAGATGTTAAAAATATTTTATGATTTTCAAAATTATTTATAAATTTCATTTTTATATAAATTGAAAAGGAAAACTCTACTAGAAGGCTACATACGTAATCTGTATAATCATAAATATACATACTAACGTATATACAGTAGGTCAGATAGATAGAGAGATTCATAGACAAAACGGGGATATGCCCTTTTACATTTGAGCTTAAAATCAAACTTCAACGACTATTTTCTAATGAAAAATCCTCGTCCGAGAAAGTTGCCTATTTTAAACATATCTGTTACCACGTCGTTAATTAAGCAATTTTTTTTTAAAAACAAATATTATCTTTTTTCCTGTAAAACTTTTATCAAGAAAATAAATAAAGACATATAAAAATATTTGTGATCATCAAATTAACCCTTTGTTATTTACGAAGCCATTTTATTTTTATTTTGCTGTTTTTTTGTGGCAATAATATGAATTCTTGATTGTCCTAAATTTATAACAGTGATCAAATTACTAAGTTATATTTTTACTATGGTATAATTAAACCTATTACAAAATACTTCTTCGATAACTATTTTTTTTTTCATTTACCAAAAAATAAGCTTTATTATTATTTTGCTTGGAGAGCATCACGAGCTCTCTTAGCGTGTGGTTCACTCGCTCTGAACTCGTGATGGCCTGAAGGGCAGTATTTTGTCTGCCTGGAAGGATGGCATATGCCCTCGTTGGTGAGGTCCGCTGTCAAAAAAAAAAAAAAAAAAAATTTTTTTTGCTTTGGTTGATTCTAATTATTTTACAATGGAATATAGATGATACTGTTGAATATTTTGAGACTATTCGCCATATTGAATTGGAATAAGCAAACTGAAAATTCAGTACTGTTTTAGCAGATTTTTGAGAAAACTTTTCTATTGTGAAAGTCAAAGGATGCTCTTAAAAAAATGGTCATAAAAATCGTTCTAATATAAATTTTAAGAAATCTGTGAAGAAACAAGAAATACCTGATATCTGTATAGCATTGAATCTTAGAGCCCCTCTCGTCTCCGAACGCTATTATTTTTTTTTTTTTTTTTTTTTTTTTGTTTTGTTTCTGAGAGCGGACTTCACCAACTAGGGCATATGCCGTCCCTCCAGGCAGACAAAATACTGCCCTTCAGGCCTCCACCAGTTTAGAGCGATCGTTCGCTCCAGGAGCTGGTGAAGCTCTCCTATTATTTTGTGTGTAAACCCTGGCGTAAATTAATACGTTTTAATGTGGTTATAATTAAATATTTCGAAACATACTTTTTTTGCACACTAATAATTAAATTATTCGTTTAAACTAGTTACCCTTCTATTCTTATTTTCTGTAGTTTTGCTTGAAATAATAGGGGTAACTTTAAAATTTATTTACTGAATCTAACTTTACATATATAATAAATATTTGTATAAGAATTTCTTATAGTTTAGCTATAAAAATTTATCAAAACTTAAAAATATAGCAAATTATTAATATTTTAACGTCTGAATATAATATTATCAAAGATTCAAAATATTTTTAAATAACTTACGAAACAATAAAAAGTTTTATTTATATTTTTTAACGAAAAAGAAACTCGCTAAAATTCTCCGCAGATTTTTCGTATTGGTTGAAACTTTATAATTAGCTTCAGTAGTCAAAAGTAGAAAACAGAAATAAACCTATTTATTTATTTATTTATTTATTTTATTTTTTTTTCCCTCAAATTTTTATTTGGAATGAAGAAACAATGTTTAAAAATAATAAAAAATTCAACTAATTATTATTATTATTATTATTCTTATTATTATTATTCTTATTATTATTATTATTATTATTATTATTATTATTATTATTATTATTATTATTATTATTATTATTATTATTATTATTATTATTATTATTATTATTATTATTATTATTATTATTATTATTATTATTATTATTATTATTATTATTATTATTTAAAATATTGTCTTAGTTTCAAGTTTATTTTAAAAGGTAATTGAAGTTTGAAATGTATTTCAAAAGAACTATAATCTTTCCAATGCCAAAATTTGAACAAACCAAAATTTAATGAACGACCTCTACCATAATCCTCAAAATCCTAACATGACCCTCATTTTCTTCTAACCTTTCCAAGAATTAGAATTAATAAAACGTTGGTACTGAATGACGAGTCCTCAAAACTATAACTGAAAACTAATTTTGTAAATCTTTCTCCATTAAATTTCAGTAACTGTTTATCACTAAGTAAAGAGACATGATATTAAATTAACTTGTACGTGGAAAAAGTTACAAAATCAGATATCAACTACAGAAAATTTTTTTAATTAGAATAAAAAATTTTCGAACGAATTGCGTGACTGAAAAAAAATTTTCAAAGTTAAAAACGTAATTTAATTACCGTTATGTTCATTTGTAATAAACAGAAATAAAGAACCGTTATGATATCTTTATTATTATTGTTATTATTATTATTATTATTATTATTATTATTATTATTATTATTATTATTATTATTATTATTATTATTATTATTATATTTATTATTACTCATTATATTTTATGCATCATATTTGTATATTAATGGTTATTAAAATATATTGATGAACTATTTATCAACTAAACTTTGAGGTTCAATGGAAACCAATGTGTATCCCCTTAGAAGCCCCTTTTCAGAGTAATGTACATCTAACTAATTATTAATATTGTATCTAGTAGAATAGGACCTACTGAAACACTGTATAATCTGTAATTGTACTTCTGAATAAAATATTGAAATTAAAATTGAAAAAGAAGAACAGTGTAAGTCTTTCCACATGTATTGATGCTCGTAAAGGTATTTCATATAAATTCACTTGAACATGGGATCAATTATTTCATCCTCAATCTTGACAACAGCAGCGTTCCTTTTCATAATAGTCGTGCAAGATTTTAATTTCAAATTTTAAGATTATAAAGAGGAACTTATTCATCACTCTTTGCAATCACACCATATTAGAAAGAGAGTTAGAGGAATATATTAATAAGCAAGAGAATAAATGTTTAAGGATAAGGGCAATTCCAAATATGGTAGACTGGTTCAGTAAAACAGTTAAAGCTGAAAATTGCAAGGATATGTATTAGGAATAAATATAAAAACAAGAAAAAAAAATATGTGGACGTTGGACTATTAATCATAACGTATATAAGATAGGTAATATATTAACATCAGTGCGCAAGTGATCACCCAGAAGTAATATAATGTTAAGTGATGCTGAGTAATTTGGTAATTTGCATATATATATATATATATATATATATAT
>SEYY01022848.1:0-69195 GCA_009176605.1 Armadillidium nasatum | reverse complement strand
ATCCTCTGTCAACCACACACCCTCATCCCAACTCAACCCTCTGTCCCTCAATAACTCCTTGACAGCGCTCATCCAACCTCCTTTCGGTCTTCCCCTACCTCTCAAAACCATCATTTTCGAAACGAACACCTTTTTTGCCAATCTCTCTCCATCTGTCTCAATCCTACTACTATGCTAAACCAATCCGATAGTTCCCTCTTCACCCTTACTCTTGATCTACAATTCGCATAAAATTCTATTAATATTTCGAACAACTTTCTCCTGCATACTCTATCGTAAGCTTTTTCCAGATCCAGAAAACATACAAAGCCCATTATATCTTTTACACGCAATTTTTCTGTAATCAATCTCAATGTGAATACCTGGTCCACACACCCCCTACCTTCCCAAAAAAAAAAACCTTGTTCCTCACCCATTCCCTCACTTGTCAATTTTTTCTTCTCAACACTAATACTAACACAGATCCCCCTATAACTTTTACAATCTATCTTATCACCTTTTCCTTTGTATATGGGTACAATGCAGGAGTCCTGCCACTCCTGAAGCAATCTCCCTTCTCTTCAACACACATTAAACATTCTTACTAACCAGTCAATCAGCTCTCTAGGTCCCTCTTTTATCATCTCTCCATATATACCATTCATTCCTGCCGATTTTCCTTTCTTTACCTTTCTCACCACTACTTAAACCTCCACTTTACTAATATTTTTCTCCTGATCCTCGCTAACTACCTCTCCATCATTTTCTACCCCTCC
This sequence comes from Armadillidium nasatum, assembly GCA_009176605.1. Classification (NCBI taxonomy): domain Eukaryota; kingdom Metazoa; phylum Arthropoda; class Malacostraca; order Isopoda; family Armadillidiidae; genus Armadillidium; species Armadillidium nasatum. The sequence goes on along the minus strand of SEYY01022848.1, from coordinate 68,440 downwards.
CCCATTACTAATCTCTCTCCCTTCGTTCAACAATTCACTAAAGTACATTTTCCAACTTTCTCTCTTTGTAATATTTCTCCCTCTTCCCTTTTCACTCCCTCTCCCCTCTCTTCTCCTCCTTTTCTCACCCTATTTACCTCTTTCCAAAACATTTTATTTCTTTCCTTAAAATTTTCTGCTAACTTTCTGGCCCACTCCTCTTCTACTCTTCTTTTTGCCCTCTTGACCTCTCATTTCACTTCCCTACACCTCTCCCTATACTCCATTCACCACATTCACCCATGAATACTTGTGAATATCTTTCTCCATAAACCATGTATTACTAATCATCATTCTTCTTGCTGCACACATTCCAATTAATTCGGTCCTATTTTCATTTACACCTTCTACCTCAAAGGGTCCTACAATTCTATTCATACTTCTATTACCCACCTTCGCATTCAGGTCTCCCAACAAACATATATGATCTCCATTATCAAATTCCCCACACACTCACTCAGATTCCCCCAGAATGCCTCTTTCCCCCTTTCATTTTTTCCCACCACCGGTGCATAAGCACAAATAAAAACCCAATACTCCCTCCGTACCCTTAAACGTACCCAGGCTATTCTGACTCCTATATTACCACTACACTTCACACAACTCCACCACACATCTTCCATAACTATTGCCACTCCCTCTCTTTCTCTAACCCTCTCATTTACACCGGTGTACATCCCTTTGTACATCCCAAATGATATTTCCCCATTACCCTTCAATTTCGTTTCTGTCAATGACAACGCAAAAAAAATCCCCTTTTCCTTCTTCACTGTATATATATATATATATATATATATATATATATATATATATATATATATATATATATATATATATATATATATATATATATAATATACTTTAGTATCTTACTGATATATGGTCTTCTGCCCTTAGGGACTTCGGGGACTCGTGTGGTGGCGCTTGACATATCCAAGGCTTTTGACAGGGTATGGCATGCGTCGCTGCTCTCCAGGCTCCCTTCCTTTGGGTTTCCTCCATCCCTTTGCTTACTCTTGTCTAGTTTTCTCTCAGATCGTTCCATTTAGGCACTTGTAGATGGAGCGATTTCTTCCTCCTTTTCTGTTAACTTTGAAGTTCCTCAGTGTTCCGTTTTATCTCCAACTTACTTCTAACTCTGCACTTCTAACTCTGTTCACTCTTATGCTGATGACTCAGCTCTGCATTCTTCTACTCATTTCAAATCTGCTTCCTCTTTTGCTTCTAGAGTTGCTTCTCGTCTTCTTTAACTTTCCGATTCTATTTCTGCCGATCTTTATGGGATTTCCCGGTGGGGTCTTAGCAACCTTGTGAAATTCAACTCTTTAAAAACTCAACTTCTTCACATCTTCCTCTCATAAACACCTCCTAACTTTCCTATCCTCTTCGATGGCTCTCCCATCTCACCTGTAAATAATATTAACATTCTTGGTCTAAACATAAACAATAAATGTCTTGGAAACCACATATCACAATGGTTGCTAAAGCTGCCTCTAAGAAGCTGAGAGTTCTGTTCAAGTTGCGAGAATTTTTTTATTCTAAGCAGTTACTCCAAATATATAAGGGTCTTATTCGCCCTTGTATGGAGTACTGTTCTCACATTTAGAGGGGGCTCCGGCTCCTACTCTCTTCTGAATAGGGTTGAGTCAAAAGCTAAAAGATTAATAAACTGTTCCCTACTTTCAAACTCTCTAGACACTCTATCTCTGCGACGTGACGTTGGCGCGCTATATCTTTTCTACAGGTACTACAATGGCAGGTGCTCAAGGGAATTGGCCTCTCACATTCCTCTACTGTTGCGTCGTCCTCGTTACACAAGAGGTGCCCTGCTTTCGCAACAATTTTGTGTGGACGTAGGAAACCACAATGAAGCTCGTTGTGGTGACTCCTTCTTTCCAGCCACCTCTCATCTATGGAATTCTCTACCATCATCTATTTTTCCTCCTGTATTTAATCTTCCACTCTTCTAGGCTTCCATCTGCGCCCACCTGAGGGTTGTGCGTTAGGTGTGTGTGTTTAAACGAGTTTTCTCCCTATGTATGTTCCCCCTCCTTGAAAAGGGCTCTATATAATATATATATATATTATATATATATATATATATTGGTTTTAAGGATACCTTTCAACCAGGCTTTATTCCCATGTACGATTGCAGGAATTTCAAATTTCTGCAATTACTCAACCCTATATATATTGTATAAAAAAAAATATATATATATATATATATATATATATATATATATATATATATATATATATATATATATATATATATATATATATATATATATATATATATATATGCGTGTGTGTGTGTGTGTGTGTCTTTGTGTGTAAAAAGTATATTAGGAACATTTGATATCAGAACACTCGAAAAATTTCGCAAAGTAGCAAATCTTTTAATAAATGTCAAATTCCAAGGAAATAAGTGTTTTTCTTAAAACGACAGAGAGAGTATAAAAAGGAAAAAAAATACGTCTTTTTCACAAGTTTCTTGTAAAAATGTAATGTTAAAAAAGGATATTTATTGTCTTATTTTTTCTTAATATTTTTTATTTTTATTTTTGACAAGTTCTCATTTTCTATTACAGATATAATTAGTGATCATAGAAGAAAAGATTCTCTTTATTTTCTAAATATTTAGAAAGTTTTGCCTACATTTTCCTCTTTAATAGAGGTTTTATGAACAATGGAACAATACAATTGTTAGAAAATTTAAACTCTATTTCATCTCGGTTTCCTAATTCATTTTCCTTACGTTTCCTCTTCTCTAATCGCCCAATTTCAGGACGATTAAAGGAGTTAACTACTTTTCCTTTCGTATCAAAAGGAGTGTTTTTGTAAATCAGTTTTTCTCAACCTTCTTATAAGTGATGACACCATGAAGTCAAGTATTTTATTTTATGGCACTTCTGGCGATTCTTGTTTAGAACTCCTTCCCCAAAATAATACATCAATAAAATAAAGGGTTATTAAAATTATAAGTTAATTCGAATTATTCTGGGATAGATTATATTTCAAAAAATGAAAAAGAGTTAATGTTAATAACAAATTATGAACAAAGATTACATGTAATATCCGATACAGTAACATGTAACAAACTAAGTTAAAGATGAAATAAATATGTGAAAACTAACTACTTGCAACACGCCATTTTTAGTGAGACATAGGCTAATATAATTCTCGGAACTTCATTTAATGTTAGTTGCGATACTGGTCAAATAGTTTTATTTCTTCTTCATCAACAGTTCAGAACATTTTTCCTTTGTTAATTTTTATGTTTGTGAGCAAAGAATACCAAAACACACAATGGTAAGATATAAAAAAATTGCAATAGGTTCATCTGGGCTTTTCTTCCAACATAATGGATGTTTATTGTTAATTTCTAACCAGGATTATTCAAGATATAATAATTTATGATTTAATTTCAGAGTGTAATCATTATGTGCGTCATTTAATTCCTCTTCTTTCGTAGGATTGATAGAAATTGGTTTTGGAACAAATATATTAAAAAGATTTTCATTTAAGCATAAACTTCAGTACACAAGTTTTGGAGAAAGTGAGGAATTTTTTATCCAATTAATATTTCAAAATGATCAGAAAAAAAGAGAACAAGTTTTCGTATATATATATATATATATATATATATATATATATATATATATATATATATATATATATATATATATATATATATATATATATATATATATATATATATATATATATTATATATATATATATATATATATATAACATATTTTTATAATATATACATAATTATTTATATATATATATATATATATATATATATATATATATATATATATATATATATATATATATATATATATATATATATATATATATATATATATATATATATATATATATATATATGAGTATAAATCTCGCTCTAGTCGCCTTGTCACTGTCTGTCAAGAAAAGAGATGCCTGATTTCGTTTTAACAAATATATCAAATTTAAGATTTGAATTAATTGTTCATTAAACTCACATCTTGCCCAGAAACTCATATTCGATGACGAAAACACTGACAGCAGTTTCGATTAGCATAATATATATATATATATATATATATATATATATATATATATATATATATATATATATATATATATATATATATATATATATATATATATATATATATATATATATATATAAAACCACTAAATTAAAAGAGTAAGAAGTAAAACACTAAAACGAGTTAATAAAGATGAATAAAAAAGATTATAACAAAGGTGGAGATTAAAAAGAAAAACCGTGTGACGTTTCGAAACTAAACTTATAGTTCCCTCATAGGTCTCATCAGAGACACTAATGAGAAGAAATTGGAAAGTTGAGAAAATTTAACACACGTAAAGTACGATAAAAGGCTGGGTTTCAAACTATAGTAAAAATAAACTAGCTAAAGGTGGCTGGCGTAAGATGAAGATATTTTTCAAAATTGATTTTAAAAAATTACCAACTATGTTATGAATTTAACAATGAATTTAACTATGTTATAAATTAAAGTTTCTGTATATTTTATAAATAAGAACACAAGAAGATTGAGTGTTATTCCAGTTTATTACATGTTGTTGAGTGATATGAAGGGATATGGCTTTGCTATGGTTATACCTCCTGATGTCGACCTTATGTTGTTGAATGCGGGTATTCAAAGTTTTTATGGTTTCACCGAAGTAAGCTTCCTGACAAGTGTCGCAGGGCACCTTGTAAACTCCCCCCGATTTTTCTATATGAGAGGTGGAATTAGAAATTAAAGAACAAGCCAACTTGTCGGGAAAGGGAAAAACAAGATGAATATTGTATATAAGAATTCAAAGAAAACCGTAAAGAGGTAAGGATTCTTCATTGGGTAATGTAAGTTTATTAGAAAGATGGGAACGAGGTTCTGGATTATTGTTATTGTAAATATGTGATAATGCTTTATGATGTTGCTTAGAGATGAAACAATGTGTATATCCTATGGAGAGAAACTAGTGATATTCAAAAGTAACTTCTTCATCTAAAAATAAAAAATTTTAATCGGTAAATCTTAGAGACCGGAAAAAGTTATTAAAAATGTTATTTTGTTTGATATAATTGGGGTGATCGGAAAAAGCGTGAATTAGTTGATTACAAGGAGTGGGTTTTCTATTGATTTTGAAGGAAAGATTGGTATCATTTTGACATATAAGGAGGTCCAAGAACGGAATGTTATTATTATTTTGAGTTTCATACGTGAATTTGATGAAACTGATTAAATTATTCATTCGCGTTAAAAATTGCTGTACGGAAAAATTATTTGAAATAAGCAGATTTGAAATGAGTGGAAGAATGGAGAGAGTTGAGACATAAGAATAAGCAGAGTTAGTAGAGCAGCTAAGAAGATAGTTGATGAAAAGTAAAATTAACGTTGGAGATGGAACAGAACCCTGAGGAACACCAGAGTGGCAGAAAAGTAGGAAGAGGTCGCTCCATTGACAATTGCCGATGTGGAACGATCCAAGAGAAAACTGTTGTTGGAAAGGGCGTCTCTCAAATTTAAACTAGTAATGAAGGCTGGATTCATCTGCATACGAGTGGATTGTTGATGAAGTATCAGAGAGATTATTAATGAAAAGTAGAAATAGTGTTAGGGATAGGAAAAATCCTTGAGAAACACCACTATTAAAAGATTTAAAGGATGAATGATGGCCGTGTACAACGGTTGCTGTAGAACGATCGGAAAGTATTTCAAAAAGAAAATCACAGAGAGAATCATTGATTCGGAAAGTGGGAAATTTGCAAATTAAAGCTTTGTACCAGAATCTATAGACAGCTTTCGAAATGTCCAGCGTGACAACAAGGAGTTCACCGAAATGCCGAATGGCAGAGGGCCAAGAGTCAGAAAGAAGAGAAAGAAGATCACCAGTAGACCGTTATTTACGAAATAAAAACTGGTGATCAGAGATAAGATTAGAAGAATTAAGATGTTTACAAATCTTCCTGTTAAGGATAGATTCAAACATATTAGAAAAAATAAGCGAATGTTTCCGGTAAGTAGGGAAGGTTTAATTAAAAAGACAAAAACAAAATAGTTTATCAAGCACAAGTTTTGAGAACCACAGAAGAGATTCAAAGAGGACCGTAGACTTATTTAGAGTTAAGTTCAGAAAGAGTAGAAATGACGTCTTTAGTAAAATTACAATTTTAAAAATAAATGAGTTGGAGGGATCTGAATAAGTAGGAACAGCTCCGAAATCGTCTAATGTTGAATTAGAGCCAAAAGTTTGAGCGAAGAGTTCAGCTTTGATGGAAGGCAAAAGGGCAGTTGCACCGTCAGAAAATACTGAAGGAGGGAAAGAGGAAGAAGCAAAATTAGAGTTGACATTTTTGAACTTGAAAGGGCTAGAGAATATAGAACCAGAATGTTTTATTTTAAACGGCTAAATGAGTTTTTAGTGTTACGGAGAATAGATTTTCCACGATTCCGGGATAAATATAAGTTGCATGAGTTTCTGGAATTTGAAGACGACTGTAGTCCCTGAAGGCAGCATCCCTTGGGCGGATAGCACTAGAACAAGCCGAGTTAAACCAAGCTTTGTTTTGTTTAGTTGAAGGGAAAAAATATGGAATGCACAACTCAATGCCAGAAAGAATCTCCATGATTATGCGATCTGCATATTCCGAGGGACCCTTTTCACGGAAATAGTAATCATTCCATGGAGAATCTGAAAAGTAAAACAGCAAGTCAGACCAGTTAGTTTTACCGAAATGCTAAGTCCATTCTTGCGGAACACTTTTAACAGTGTAAGGAGAATTATAAGAAGCTAATAAAAGATCTAACATTTAATCAGATCTAAGATTTAACAGTGTAAGGAGAATTATAAGAAGCTAATAAAAGATCAAGTATGTTGGGATCATCATAAGATAGTCGAAGAATTTTCAGTCTGTAGAGTTAGGAGATAAGTAGACATAACAATTGAACAATGAAAGAAAGTTTAAGCAATAAAGTAGAGAATTTAGTAAGACTTCAAATTTGAAACACTAGAACATGGTTTCACGCATATGCGCGAAGTTCACCATTGTCTGAAAATTGAAGATAGGGACATTATTAGGAAACAGAATAGGGTTTGCTGTCAGAGCACTAAAACACCTGAGTTTCAGTTAATAACAAGATATGAGGTCTAAAAGAAGATAGATGGCGTTTGACAAAGTGGAAATTAGACAAGAAACTGCGAATGTTTCTTTCCTATATATATATATATATATATATATATATATTATATATATATATATATATATATATATATATATATATATATATATATATATATATATATATATATATATATATATATATAACCTTACTCTTCGCTGGATTGACTTTCAATCTCATGTTTGCACATTTCCCCTCAAACTCTCTCACAAGTATTCTCAACTTTTCTCCAGATTCTGCCACCAACACCGCATCATCTGCAAAAAGTAAAACATTCACTTCCCATTCACCCTCCATATTTCTCAACCTAATACCCTTCTCTTCTCTCTCCATTTCTCTAACTACACCATCCATCAATAGATTAAGCAACCATGGCGACATTACACACAATTATATATATATATATATATATATATATATATATATATATATATATATATATATATATATATATATATATATATATATATATATATATATATATATATATATATATATATAAGACCTCTATGCCGGCTTGCCCTGGTGCACGATCTTCCTTTTTCATTAACTTTGCAACATTCGTAGTCTTTTTACTAATTTCCACTTTGTCGAACATCACCTCTCTTCTTCTAAACCTCATCTCTTATTCTTAACCGAAACTCAGGTGTTTTAGTGCCCTGACAGCAAGCCCTACTCTGTTTCCTCCTACTGTCTCTATACACAATTTTAAGCCAAAGGCGAATGTTGCGCATATGTGAGCACCGATGTTGTCTGTTCTCGTGTCTCTACTTTGGAGTCTTCTGAATTCTCTACTTTATGGCTTAAACTTTCTTGCAACTCTACAACTAAATTTATCTGTTCTGTCTACTTATCTCCTAACTCTACAGACTATCCAAAATTCTTCGACTATCTTAACTCCAAAATAGAACACATTCTTTCTTCTTCTCCTTTCTCTGAAATTATCATATTAGGTGATTTTCAATGTTCACCACAGCCAATGGCTTTCTTCTAGTTCTCACGATCCAGCTGGTGAACTCGCCTTCCAATTTTCTATCCAGAACAACTTTGTTCAGTTGGTCTATCTCCCTACCCGTATCCCTGATCGCCTTGGTGATGAACCCAACATACTTGATCTTTTCCTAACTTCTTATCCTTCTCCTTACTCTGTTAAGCTCTTTCCTCCTCTGGGTTCATCCGATCACTTTCTTATCTCTGTATCTTGTCCTGTCTCTTCTAGTCTTCCGCAAGAACGGCCCCCGCCTTCGGCGAGGAGACGTTTTTGGCATTTCGGCGCCACTAACTGGTCTGACTTGCGGTTGTACTTTTCTGATTTTCCATGGAATGATTACTGTTTCCGTTGGAGGGCTCCCTCGGAGTGTGCAGAGCGCATAACCGAGGTGATTCCCTCTGGCATGGAGGCGTACATTCCATATTTTTTCCCTTCTACTAAACCTAACAAACCTTGGTTTAACTCTGCTTGTTCTCGTGCTATCCGCCACAGGGATGCTGCCTACAGAGATTACCGTCGTCTTCAAACTCCTGAAACTCATGCAACTTATATTTCATCCCGGAATCGTGCAAAATCTATTCTCCGTAACACTAAAAACTCCTTTCTTCCTAGAAAATGCAATAATCTTTCTGGTTCTACTTCCTCACTTCCTTTCTGGCATTTTGCAAAAATGTCAACTCTAACTTTGCTTCTTCCTCTTCCCCTCCTGTAGTATCTTCTGACGGTACAACTGCCGTTTTACCTTCTTTTAAAGCTGAACTCTTCGCTCAGACTTTTGCTTCTAATTCAACCTTAGACGATTCCGGAGCTGTTCCTTCTCCTTCAACCCCCTCTAACTCATTTATGCCTAGAATTATAATTTCTTCTAAAGACTTCATTTCTGCTCTCTCTGAGCTTAACACTAAGAAGACGTATGGTCCTAACGGTATCCCTCCTGTGGTTCTCAAAACTTGTGCTTCCTAGCTTGCACCCTGCCTTGGTAAACTTTTTCGTCTATGTCTTTCTACTTCAACTTTCCATTCTTGCTGGAAACGTGCGCTCATTCAGCCTGTGCCGAAGAAGGGGAGCCCCTCTCAGCCCTCTAACTATCGTCTCATTTCTTTAACCTCTGTTCTTTCTAAAGTTTTTGAATCTATCCTTAACAGGAAGATTTGGAAACATCTCAATTCTTCTAACCTTATCTCTGATCGCCAGTATGGCTTTCGTAAGAAATACTCTACTGGTGATCTTCTTTCCCTTCTCTCTGACTCTTGGTCTTCCGCTCTTCGGCATTTCGGTGAATCTTTTGCTGTTGCGCTAGACATATCGAAAGCTTTCGATAGAGTCTGGCACAAATCTTTGATTTCCAAACTTCCCTCTTTCGGAATCTATCCTTCTCTCTGTGACCTTCTCTCTGATTTCCTTTCTGGTCGTTCTATAGCAGGAGTTTTAGACGGCCACCGCTCTTCCTTTAAATCTATTAATATAGTGGTGTTCCTCAAGTATCTGTCCTATTCCCAACACTTTTTCTACTTTTCATTAATGATCTTCTCTCTGTTACTTCATCTCCTATCCACTCTTATGCTGATGACTCCACACTTCATTACTCTTTTCAATTTGAAAGGTGCCCCTCTTAACAACAGTTAATAGACGCAAGGATGGTTGCCTTGGAGCAGCTGATCTCTGATCTATCTCGTGTTTCTAATTGGGGCAGAGAGAACATGGTTGTTTTCAATGCCACCAAAACTCAATTCCTCCATCGCTCTACTCGACAAAATCTTCCACACAACTATGATATCTTCTTCGAAAACACTCAACTCAGACCTTCATCTGTTCTTAATTTTCTCGGTGTTTCCTTTTCTCGTGATCTTTCTTGGAAAGATCACATTACCTCTCTTTCTAAACAAGCTTCTAAGAAGCTAGGTGTTCTGAGGCGCCCTCAGTATTTCTTCACTCCACCCCAGTTGCTTGCTCTGTATAGGGGTGTTATTCGCCCCTGTATGGAATATGCGTCACACATCTGGGGTGGTTCCACTCACACAGCTCTCCTGGAAAAGGTGGAATCTAGGGCTTTTCTTCTTATCAACTCCCCTGCTCTCACTGATTCACTCCAATCTCTTTCTGCCCGTCGAATTGTTGCGTCACTCTCTCTATATTATCGCTATTACAATGGACACTGCTCTTCTGAACTCTCTCGTTGCATACCTCCTCCACTGAGAAGGGCTCGTGCGACTCGACTTTCTACACAGTCTCATCCTTTCTCTGTCCAACTCTCTGACCCCAGACTTAACCGCTATGCTCTGTCTTACATGTACTCTACTGGTAAAGTCTGGAACATACTCCCTTCTTCTATTTTTTACCTCTTCCTATGACTTACACACCTTCAAACGTCGTGTATCAGGTCACGTCGGCCTTTAATTTGACCAGGCTTCCGTCTTTCCCCCTAACTCTGGTGGAATTTTAGTAGGCCTCTGGCCTTTGCCCACCAGAGGTGATATATATATATATATATATATATATATAATATATATATATATATATATATATATATATATATATATATATATATATAATATATATAATATATATATATATAATATACGCATAACCACCAATCACAGACAGAACCCTATTTAAGGAGAGAGTGTTAGATTAATAAGAGAATAAGAAAAACCTATCAAGTCCCCCTAACGCAAAATTCCTAGGTGGGAACAGACTAGGGTTTTAAAGTATTGAGATTAAATTCGGCAGGAAACTCAAGAGATTAGAGAGAATTCCACAATTCCACATACTTTTCTTCGATCTTTAAATATGTCAGACCCAAGATTCTTGGGGGAGGAAATCAGATTCGTTTTCAAACAGTTTCTTTTTTTTATATTCAACGTTAATATCTTTTTAGTGGTTTTAATTACAGTGGTTTTAAATACTAAGTTATATTAATAGAGAGTGAGCGAGTTAACTTTCTTTTAATATCAATATATATATATATATATATATATATATATATATATATATATATATATATATATATATATATATATATATATATATATATATATATATATATATATATATATATATATATATATATATATATATATATATATATATATATATATATATATATATATATATATATATATATATATATATATATATATATATATATATATATATATATATATATATATATATATATATATATATATATATATATATATATATATATATATATATATATAATGAAATTGGTAATCAATAATTTACTTCATTCATCTTCGAGAACACACAAAAATTACAATCCAAATAAATATTGAATTCAACAAATTCAAATGTTACCCTTTTTAACATGTATTTTCAAAAGGTTAATATTCTGAATAGATCTAATTCTATTCATGTAAATACAAATGAATAACACATGAAGTATATATATATATATATATATATATATATATATATATATATATATATATATATATATATATATATATATATATATATATATATATATATATATATATATATATATATATATATATATATATATATATATATATATAATTGTATCCATGCATCTTACCACCTCAAATCAGTTGAAGTAGTATCATATTTTGATGAAATTGCAATTTCAGAGACATTGAAACTTTCTTCAAGTTTCCTCTTTAGAGACTTGAGCTTTCTTGCATACGGACTATATTAGTACTTTTCTTTTATGTGTTTCTTCGGAATAGAATCTGAAATCCAATTTTCTTAAAGATTTAGTTTTTTAATATCATATTTCTTAAGACATACATAAATTCTTCCATATTGAAGAATTTATGTACAATTATATTTTTAGAAGAAAATTTTATTAAAGCATTTTCATAGGTATAGAATTTCAATCGTATTTCCTAAATTCAAATCGTACATAAATAAATAATTTTGAACTTTACATAAATAAAGTTCTATAAAATAAGAAATGAGACTTAAAGATGTTCCCATGTAAGATTGTGTATCATGGTAAAGTTACGTCGTCGTTCTGGAGTTACTGTAAGTTGTCCAAGAACCTTTTCAATTATTTATGAGTTTTCTGATTCACACGAATCTATGGACTGAGGTTCATCAGTACTAGGAGAACTTGGGGCACATTGCAATAATAAAGATTCAAGTTCTTCTGGGATATTATTTTGTCTCTTTCAACAATTGGAGCAAAGGTACGTATCAAATGTAATTTTTCCTTTACATTTAACAATGAGATTCTCATTAATTTTTCTATGATTTCTGAAAAAAAAAATTTTTTCATGAATTTTTAGTGGATCAGAACAATATTTAGTCATTTTAAAAATAATATAAGTGCTGGAACAAAAAAAAGAAAAAATTAATTACTAATTTTTTAAAGTATATATATATATATATATATATATATATATATATATATATATATATATATATATATATATATATATATATATATATATATATATATATATATATATATATATATATATATATATATATATATATATATATATATATATATATTGTAGTAGGGGAAGAATCTTGACTGGTACCAGTGCCATGTTGCATGGCACTGTTGCAATGTTGAAAATCGATGTTGCATGCAACATTGCATTGGGGCGGGTGTCCTCCTCCCCTACTCCTCCACGCTCTTTCGTGAGATATTTTTAATCTGATTAATCGGATAATTCGATAATTAATCAGATTATCTTATAATTAATCCGGATAATACCCTAATTAATTATGTTAATTCCTTAATCCCCGCCCCTTTTTGGTACTTAATCCTTTAAGCCCTGCATCATTTTGACCTTTTCCGACGGTCAGTGCCATCCCTAATTTAGCACTCATGGCCCTCATGTGCTAGTGCCAGGGCCTAACTATGCTCTTTCCTGAGTCTCATTTCTAGTTGTTTTTAGCATCTTCTTGGAAATTCTAGCACTTTCTAGCACGTGGCACTCGTGCTAGTCCATGTCAACATGAGGTGAAGGGTGTACCAGTGCCAGTGCCAGCGGGCATTGAGGGTCAGGTGTCATTGCAAGAGCCTCTTTGCAACATTACAAGGCACTCTCGGTGATGATGTCATCTGCGCATGCACATGCACATGCACTTTCTCCTGTGACGTCATGGCACGGGTTATCATGAAACTATGATGTCATCCGAGAGCCATGTTTTTTCTTGATCATTTGATTTTTTCTTCATCAAGTGGGTTTTATTTCCGTAGGTTTTTTCTCTTAACCACTTGATTTCTGTCCGAGACTTTGATCACGTGGTTTTCGCCATCTTGGATTTCTATCCACCATCTTGACCGTGGTATCCGTCATTTTAATCACATGGTTTCCGCCATCTTGACCACGTGGTATCCATCATTTTGACAACGTGGTTTTCATCTCCATAGATTTTCTTCTTCCATTTTGAATTTGAGTTTGAATTTTCCCGCCAATTTTGACCACGTATTTTCCGCCATCTTGGATTTGATTTTGAATTCTCCCACCATTTTTTCTTGACCGCTGCGTCATCTATTGAGTGAAAATCAAACTTCCTAATCCTCCAATATTCATGGGAAAGAACTGAAAACTATTGTGAGACCAGGATTAGAAACCTCAACCAACTTGATCATATCTTAGAATGAGCAAATTGTTCTACTCACCCTCCACCTTTTCCTTTTTCGACTTTAAAATCATTATAATTTTATTGATTGTATAATAATCATCTATTGTTACATAACAATTATGTATTTATGGTTATTACGTAATATTTATATATGAATCATGTAATGATAATAAGGAATCTTCTACTCCGTGCATATCGTCTCCGCCATCTTGAATTTGGTATCCACCATCTTGACCACGTGGTATCCTTCATTTTGACCGCTTGGTTTTCATTTCGGAAGATTTTCTTCAGCCATTTTGAATTTGTTCATCATTTATTTTTTTTCTTGGTCACGTGGTCTCTATATGGATGCATCCGTGCACACTCACACCTTACCCTGTGATGTCATGCTAGCTTTTTCTAACACTTTCTTGCACTTTCTAGTAAGTGTCACCCATGCTAAGCCATGCAACCCACTCGACAAGAGGGAAGTGCCAGTGTCAGTGAAGCTGGCACTGAGGGTAAGACAACATACGATGCCTCATTGGCTACATCCGGAAAAATCCCTGAGACAATCAAAATGCAGGCACTCTCGGTGATGACGTCACTTACGCATGCCCTAACACCTTACCCTGTCACGTCATGGTACGAGCAATCATGAGGCTAAGAATGCAATATTTTACCCTATGACGTCATTAATATCACGTGACTTTGAATCCTTAGGCGCCTAGCCGCGGTGAGGCCTTTCGCGGATGCAGGTGGCGCGCCCGCATGTCGCGCTATCCGACAGACGCGGAATAAACGCGGGGCGCGACCGCATTTCTAGCTATTCTGCGGACGCTTTATATAACATAACGCGGCTCCCGAAAGCATACACAAACATTCATGATGTTTTCATGACGTGACATTTTATTTTTAGAGGCAAATTTTTTTAGAGGGAATATTTGCCACTTTCAAATACGAATTTAAAATATTGTGACGTCATGACCTTTCTTTTTGTGACGTTTGCATTCAAGTTCTGACTTAATATTTTTTATTTAACTTAAACATACATCCATGTATTTTTTATTTATTTTTTATTTTATTTTTTTCTAATTTTTTTTATTTTTATTTTTGATTTTTTTATAATTATTTTTCTTTTTTCCTTCTCTTTTTCTTTTTTTAATTTTTATTTTTCCTTTTTATTTTTATTTTCCTTTTTTTCTTTTCTTTTTCTTTTTCTTTTTTCTTTTTTTATTGTTTTTGCTGTTACCAAATACAATCTTTACCACCTTCTTCTTCTCACATAAATACATACACAAGCACATACAAACCCACATAACAAGATCGAAGACATCACTATGCTACCCGCATTCATGAAATTGTTATGGTAGCCGATATTATTCTTTTGAATATTTCGTAAGAATTATTAATTTACTTCTTATATTCATACCTATTAAAATAATGTGACGACATACAATTTTTTCCTTTGAATCCGAGTTATAATCATATGATTTTTATGTTTATGACGTCACAACCTTTAATTTTTGTGACGTCTTTCCTCCTTTTCTTTGTAGGCTTTGTTTTCAAGCCCTGACATGAATTACAATTCATGGGAAAATTTATTCCCTTAACTAAGTGACGTTATAAGGTTATTATTTTTTTTCCTGTATCTAACATGTTTTCATATTTGATGAAAGTTAATACAATATAAACGTATGGTTTCCGTCATCTTCGATCTTTGTACACGTGGTTTTCTCTTGACTACCTGGTTTCCTCACGCCAATTTCCATTTCCTGTTTATGACTCACTAAATTTATATACTATTATTTACTTAAACTCACTGCACCCAAATGAGGCATGAAGACTATAACATTATCAAGTGACTGATATTTGTTTTATTACCCATCAATACCTGATATTTCATGCTTATGACTCATCTCAAGTGACGTATAACATAATCACATGTTTACGCTATTAATTTATTTAATAATTACAACGTCATTCTATAACAATACTTATTGTATTTTATAAAAATTCTAATTACATATAAACCATTACTTTAATATGACTTTATATACGCGAAGGAATTAGTACTTAAATATTACATCATACACACTTATTTAAAGCTATTAACCCGCCCCTCTAAAATATATTTATCTCACAAAATATTCCCCTAACACAAAATGAAGGCGTTTATTTACACTGTATTCATGCTCTCTCACTGCATTTAAACATTTCTGCAACACTTATCAATGACACTGTGTCCTTTTATGCTCTAGGTCCCTCAGTATGTTTCATAAATCTAAACATTAAATTAACTTTTATCACTAATGGATGAACAAAAACATGTTAAAATCTATCTGGCATACAAATTACAGAACTTTACATTGTTCAATCAAAACTATTCAATATATAATTTGAATATCCATGGTCACCTATATAATCTATAATTAATTGATCCTTCATATACATTTCTCACCCCACATTCCACAATATTTACTTTAAAACTCAATATACAATCTAACTTTTCAACACTTAGGTATGATCAAAAACATGCCGAAATCTCTCTGGCACACATTTCATACACTATTCCCTTCAACCTAAATCTTAATCTCCTTATATAACCTGACTTTTAAAATTTGGACATAACCAAACACATGTTATCCTCTCTCCAACAAAAAAATTTATAGGATACTACACGCATTTCCTATTTAATTCTTTCAATGTATATCTTAATTCACCATAGTTCTCTAAACTTTTTTATCATTAAAACTTGATCAAAGACATGCAGACATCTCTTTAACTTATATTTTATTATACTTACACATAGTTTGACCCTAAGCCTCATCAATATATATAACTTAAATCACTGTATTTAACTTACTTTTTATATTTAATGTATGAACAAAGTAATGCTAGTATCTATCTAGTACGCAAGTTATAGAACTTTTCATTCACGATTCACCTCAAAACTATTCAACATTTAATTTGATTCTCCATGGTTAACTCAACTTTATCATTAAGGCATGAACAAAGACATGTCATCTTCTATCTAGCATACAAACTGCACTATTGTATATTAACATTCAACATAAGCTTATATCCATTTAACTTAATTCTCCATATTCAACTTATATTTTTCGCATAGGTATGGTCAAAGATATACCGACATCTCTATTAGCACACAATTTATGGAATTTGACATACACTTCATACCCTAATCCGTTCAAGATATAACTTAAGTACTATATGCTACCTGACTTTAAACACTTTGACAAATTCGAACAGATGTCATCATCTCTCTCTAACATACAGTTTATAGAGGCACACATACATTTATTATCTAAATCTTTCATCATATATCTTATTTCGCAATTGCCCATTTAACTTTCTATCAGTAAAACTTGATCAAAGAAATTCCTATTTCCCTCTAACACAGCATCTATCGAACCTTTATATGCACTTCATACCCTAATCCCTCCAATATATAACTTAAATCTCTGTTTTTAATCTAACTTATGTATTGAATGTACGAACAAAGTCATCCTCGTTTTTATCTGGTACGCAAGTCACAGACCTTTCATTTATTATTCACATCGAAACTATTCAGCATTTAATTTAATTTTCCAAGGTTAACTTAGCTTTATCACTAAGGCATGAACAGTCATTCCATCATCTATCTAGCATACAAATTACAGAAATTTACATTAATATTCGACATAATTTTATAGACATTTAACTTAATTTTCTAAATTCAACTTATATTTATCGCAAAGATATGATCAAAGATATACTGTTATCTCTCTAACACACATTTTATAGAACTTGACATGCAATTCATACCCTAATCCCACCCTCCAACATATAACTTAATCTCCATATACTACCTGACTTTTAACATTTCGACAAGGTAGAACATAAATCATCATCTCTCTAGCATGTAATTTATAGATCCTTACATACATTTCCTATCTAATTCCCTCAAAATATATCTTGACTCACCATGGATCACTAAACTTTTTTATCATTAAGACATGATCAAAGACATACTGACATCTCTCCAACACGCAATTTATAGATATTGACATGCATTTCATTCCATAATTCACCCAACATTTACCTTAATCTCTATATTCTGCCAAACTTTTAACACTTCGACATGATAAAACACATTTCATCATCTCTGTAACATGCAATTTATAGAGCCTTATATACTTTTCCTATCTAAATCTTTCAATATGTATCTTATTCACCAAAGCTCACTAAACTTTTTATCATTATACTTAACATCATCATCATATTTTCCAATACGAATTTAAATATTGTGACGTCATACATTTTCTTTATTACTATGTATTCGAGTTATTATATTCATACGATTTTATGTTTGAAACGTCACTACTATAAATGTATGTGACTTCATACCTTTTCTTTGAACGTATTGCTTTCAAGTCCTAACCTGAATTACTAACCGTAGAATTATTTTATTTTTCTTAACTAAGTGACGTCATTGGATTTATTTTTCCCAATATTTAACATGCTTTTATATTTACTGAAAGTTAACAAAAAGTATTCCTGTGGATAGTACCTCATAGCCACCAGATTGGTTGTATCTTTTCCAATTAATTCCTGATGTTTCATGTTTTTGACTCACTACACTTGCATACTTATTTATTTTAATTCACTACAACTAAAGTTCTAAAAGAGACCTTGTGTCTATGAAGTCATAACCACGTGATTGGTCCCTATGTAACCCAACAATTCCTAATATTTCATGTTTTTGGTCAGCCTCATTTACGTTTACCATTTTATCATATGCTTATCATACCTAATCCAAATGTTTAATATCTACAACGTCGTTCTATAACAATGCTTAATGTATTTATAACAGAAATTCTTATTACATAAGTAAATCATTACCATAATTTGGTTTTTATACGAGTGAAGACTTTGTTTACTTATTATTACATCAAATAATTTTCATTTCATGATTCTATTTATTTAATAACACCATATTGCAATACACGTGTTCTTGGATATTCATTCCCGTTTTCTTCTCGTTTTCTATGTTTATTTTCAAGAGATGCCTTTTTTAAATTATTTTAAAACTTATTACACATTACATTTTCTATATTCGTTTTAAGCTATAACTTTTATTCCTATTTCCTATTGCAATCTTTATATTTGTTTTTAAGATGTAACTTTAAAATTTATTTTCAATCCTTTCAATAATAAATTATTTTACATCTCTGTTAAAAAAATGTAAAAATCTTTTGTAAAATAAATTTTGTTAAAATTAAAAGGGGGAGGGGGAAAGTGGGAAATTTGGGGGAACTTTTTCTCTATTTAAGTTTGAGATCTGATTTTAGTCTCATATGGAAAATGCATGTTGATTCTAAAAATATATTACATGTATGGTCTATGTCTAACCACTAACATGCTACAGGCTTTTGAAGTGGGTAGTTTTTTGGAGGATCCCAAATTTCGGGTGACCTGTAACTCTTGAACCGTTAGTCGTGGAACATTTTTATTTGAACCAGCATGTATTCCAGTTAAAACAACTCTATATAACAATTTTCAAGAAAATCGAAGTCAGAGTGGTTACCTCGACTGAGAGATTTGTCCTGGAATATCCCCATATATATATATATATATATATATATATATATATATATATATATATATATATATATATATATATATATATATATATATATATATATATATATATATATATATATATATTTTTCACTCCCATACATAACCACCGGTATGCAACATCCCTCAAAAATTACCATCAGATACTTAAATAAAGTGACTAGCTCCAATTTCTCCCTACTCACTTTAATTTATAAATCACCTCCCTCATCCACACTTCTCTCCCCTCCCTCCCAATTTTTCATCCAAAGCACTTTACTCTTACCTGCATATATTCTTAAGCCCAAATCATCACAACTCTTTGCAAACTCATCCACAAATACTTTCAAATTTTCCTGTGTCTCAGCCAAAAATACCCCATCATCTGCATACATCAATACATTTGCATCCCACATACCATCATGCTCCTTCATTCTCACCTCTTTCCCAACCTATCCATTTTTATCACCACTTTGTCAATAAATAAATTAAATAACCCCGGAGACATTACACAACCCTGTCTTAGACCTTTATTTACATAAAAAACTCAGTCTCCATTCTGCTTACTCTCTAACTTGCCCTGCTATTCCTATATATAACTCTAATACCTTCAAATATTTTCTCCTTAATATCATACTCACTCAGGACCTCCCACAGTTTATTTCTATCTACCCTATGGTAAGCATTTTCTAGGTTCATTTTCTTTTTATCTCTACTATTCTCTTCAACCATTTTTAATGTAAAACCCTTCTGTTCCTTTTCTATTAGCCCATCCATCCCTACCTTATTCACTAAAATTCTTCCATACACTTTCCCTATAACGCTAAATAAACTTATCCCCTTTTAACTCCCACACTCGAATTCACCCTCAACTTTAAATAAAGGAACCACACATGCATCCTTCCAATCTTGAGGTACCACACCCGTTGTCAAACATAAATTGACATTTATTTTATTGACTTATCCATTCTACCACACTCACACCCTCTTCCAGAAGCATCTATCTACTTATTCCATCCTAACCCGTAGATTTACCTCTTTTCACTTTCCTCAAAGCTTTACCTATTTCTTTCTATAAGGATTCCCCATTCAGACTCATCCATCATCCCCCCACATCCCTCATCACATTACCCCCTCCCCACTCACATTCAACAACCTACTAACATACTCCATCCATCTTGCTCCAACCTTGCTCCTAAAGTGTGGAATCACCCCAGATGTGTGAAGCATACTCCATACAGGGAAGAACAAGACCCATATAACGAGCAAACAATTGGGGTGGAGTGAAGAAATTCTGAAGGCGTCTTAGAACACCTAACCTCTTAGAAGCTTGCTAAGAGAGAAATAATGTGATCTTTCTTCGAAAGATCACAAGAAAAAGAAGCACCAAGAATATTAAGGGGAGATGAAGGTTTGAGTTGCGTGTTTTCGAAGAACATATCATAGTTGTGTGGAAGAGTGTGTCCAGTGGAAAGATGGAGAAATCGAGTTTCTGAGACATTGAAAACGACCATGTTTCCTTTGCCCCAATTCAAACTACGAGAAAGATCAGAGGTCAGTTGCTCCAAATCTACCTCCTTACATCTATTCACTGCTGTTGCGAAGTCCGCCTTTAAAATTGAAAGGAATAATACAGGATGCAGCTATCGGCATATGAGTGGATAGAAGATGAAGTAATGGAGAGAAGTTATTAATAAAAAACAGAAAAAGTGTTTTGGATAGGACAGAACCCTGAGGAACACCACTATTAATAGATTCAAAGGATGAACGGTGGCTTTCTACAAATGCTGCTATAGAACAATCGCTCTATAGCAGAGAGAAGGCCACAGAGAGAAGTATAGATACCGAAAGAGGGAAGTTTGGAAATCAAAGCTTTGTGCTAGACTCTATCGAAAGCTATCGATATGTCCTGCGCAACAGCAAAAGGTTCACCGAAATGCCGAAGAGCGGAAGACCAAGAGTCAGAGAGAAGGGAAAGGAGAACACCAGTTGAGCGTTTCTTACGAAAGCCATACTGGCGATCAGGGATAAAATTAGAAGAATTGAGATGTTTCCAAATCCTCCTGTTAAGGATAGATTCGAAAACTTTAGAATGAATGGAGGTTAAAGAAATTGGACGGTAGTTAGAGGGTTGAGAGGGGTACCTCTTCTTCGGTACAGGCTGAATGAGCGCACATTTCCAGCAAAAAGGGAAGGTTGAAGTAGAAAGACATAGACGAAATAGTTTACCAAGGCAGGGTGCAAGCTCGAAAGCACAAGTTTTGAGAACCAAATGAGGGATGCCATCAGGACCGTACGCTTTCTTAGTGTTAAGCTCAGAGAGAGCAGAAATGACGTATTTAGAAGAAATTACAGTTTAAGGCATAAATGAGTTGGAGGAGGTTAAATGAGTAGGAACAGCTCCAGATTCGTCTAAGGTTAAATTAGAGGCAAAAGTTTGAGCAAAGGGTTCAGCTTTAGAGGAAGGCAAAACGGCAGTTGAACCGTCGGAAGATACTAAAGGTGGAGGATAAGAGGAAGAAGCGAAGTTAGAGTTGACATTTTTTTGGTGGAAAATGTCAAAAAGAGCTTGAAGAAGAGGAACCAGAAAAATTATTGGATTTTCTAAGGAGAAATGAGTTTTTATTTGTGCGGAGGCCAGATTTTGACCAATTCCGGGATGAAATATAAGTTGCATGAGTTTCAAGTCTCATGCGCCGCGACTTTGAATTTACGATATATATATATATATATATATATATATATATATATATATATATATATATATATATATATATATATATATATATATATATATATATATATATATATATATATATATATATATATATATATATATATATATATATATATATTAGTGATGGATCGGATGTCATATTTTCCCATTTGCGGATGCGGATGCGGATATAGAATTTTTTGTCAAGTGCGGATGCGGATGCGGATGTAGAATTTTTGCAAGTGCGGATGCGGATGGATGCGGATGCGGATGCGGATACCATCATATATATATATATATATATATATATATATATATATATATATATATATATATATATTATATATATATATATATATATATATATATATATATATATATATATATATACCTTGATAGAAGGGAGAAATATTAATAATGACGAGTTTTAGCCATACAAATCAGAAGCAGTTGTACGTTTCCAGGATGCGGGACGTGGACCCAACTCGTTATGCACCCCACCACCACTCTCCCCAACCTCCAACCTTTGGAAAGCAGTTCTTAAATATATTTCTACAAATTTCCTTTTTTGCAGAAGGTTTAATACTTATATTTCAAAAGTGGTAAAATATATTTCTCCAAATTTAATTTTTTGCAGTAGGTTTAATACTTATATTTCAAAAGTGGTAAATTATATTTCAAAAACAATAGCTTTTCTGCATTTTCTCCTTGAAGTCTCATATGCTTTTCATCGTAAATTTGACCTGCAGAACTAAACAGCTGTTCACTTGCAACACTGCCTGGAGGGCAGCTGAGATAAGTGCGAACAACTTTTCCTAGATGTGAAAATTCCTCTCCTTTTTCTTTCCACCATTTTAAGCTTTCTTCTTTTGCTTCCAATCTCCGTTCTTTGTGATATTTTTCAATAATGTTTCTTGATAAACAAACAGTAAGATCCTCTTCATCATCGCTACTAGAAGCAAGAATTAAAGCCATTGTATCAGTCAGCGATGCACCTTTGCTAGTGGAAGGGGTATGTTTATCAGTTCTCTTTCGCTTACGTAATGGCTCCTTTTCACTTTGTTTATCCTTATTGATGTGTTCATCACAAAGTCTAGCTACAGACAATTTAATCTGGTCAGTTATTTGTGGGGAGGAAAAAAATTTTCCTTTATATCTTGGATCAAGATATGTTGCAATTCTATATTTGTTATCACTTTCGAGCTCAATAAATCTTCTGTCAATTTCAGCAAGCATTGTTTGAGCCATGGAATTTATTATTTTCTTTCCCTTTTCAAGATCATTATGCAAGAAAGTAGAAGATTCAATTTGCTGGGATGTTTCCGTAGATTCACACTGTTGAAGGGTGACTTTAAGACTCGCCACAAGAGGAATAACATCACCTATCGTACATGTAGATCCACTAAGTTTTTTAGTTATTTCTTCAAAAGGCTCCAGAGATCTGACGCATCCAGATAATATGATACATTCAAAGTTGTTCAGAAGAGGAATTTTAGAATTACTGGCAGCATATAAGCGGAGTGACTCTTTTAATTCTTCAATTCTCTTCAACATATGAAGAGTACTATTCCACCTGGTAGGGGTGTCATGTATAATGTTCAGTTTCGGTTTTTTCAGTTGGTCCTGAATCTTTCTCAACTCATCTTGAGCCATAGTTGAGTGCCGAAAATGTGTTGCCATAATGCGACATTTAGAAATAAGTTCGCTTATTTCTATTTTTGACTCTAATCCTCGCTTAACTACTAACTGTACCTTATGGACTGCACAATCTAAATTATTTACACCTGACAAGAAAAGAGCTTTTTTCATATTTGTTCCTGAGTCACGCATTACACAGTGAATGTCTTCTTTTGATATTTTCTATTTGCCTAGAATTTCATCAAACTTTGTGGATATATATTCTCCAGTGTGTCGTTCTTCAAGTGGAACAGCACCTAGTACAAAATTAATTCTTTCAAATTCCTGGTTAATTGTATGTGCAGTAAGACTCAACAGCGACACACCAGCAGAGGAGTTCGACCTTATATCCGTAGTAAACGAAAGCTTACTCTCCTGCATAACTTTTTCTACTACTTTCTTTATATTCTCGAAGACTGATTGAAACATTTCATCACAAATAAACGATGAATAAAATTTGCACTGCTTTAGTTTTTACTGAGGAGAAACTTCAGATATTAGCCTTTTGAAACCAACATCTTCGACATGACTAAATGGTAAATCACCCATTACTATCATCTCTGCAATACGCCTATCCACTTTTCTTGATCTGATGTCAGATGAATTCCAAAATTTCGTAGAACGTAAGAACTGTTCAACATTTCTTTGCTTAATAACATTTTTCATTTGCAGGGAAGCAGATTTCTTTTCTCTTTCTAATCTTTCAGCCTTCTCCTTCTTTTGCTGCAATTCTTCATTTATTACCTCTGTAAACTGTGCCTTGTGCCTAGATTTCAAATGATTTTTCAAAGATGATGTTCCCCATCCTTTCCTAGAATAGGTTTTCTTACAAATAGAACATTTTGCACTATCATTTAATTCTTCAGTAAAAAGTTTCCATACAAAACTACACTTCTCCATAATTTATTAAATTTACATAAACACTATGATAACAGTCGATAACCAAACTCTACAACGGCACGTGCAAGATAAGCAGAATATATTTGGCGTGCCACTTACTCTCCAAGTATGAAACGGTTGTCAATAATTTAATTTTAGGTGTGTATTTATTTTTTATAATTTCTATAGATATTCACAAAAATTCGAATAAGAAAACTTGATATTATTATTATTATTATACAGAAATCTATATTTAATGGAAGAAAAAATAGAAGGGGGATGTAACACACAAAATATTTTTTCTTTTTTACTAAAAAAAATACAAAAAAAAAACTTTATGGAAAATTTACTTTATACATTAAGAAAAAAATTAAAAACAATAATATACGGAGTATTTGTCCTCTTCTATTGCTGAAGTTTCTTCCTTTTCTGTACTTATTCTCTACAATTTAATGATTGAGCCAAGTCTGAAAAAGAATATTATAGAGTAGATTTTTGACTTGACTACAAATAAAATTTGATTTCTAAATCTAATTTTAATGTTTCTTTTTAAAATATATTTTTAAAGTATATTAAATTATTAAATTGTAGAAACTGTAAATAAAAAATTCATATGGGACCTCCTTTCTCTTTAACTACTATATTAAAGAATAATATAAAAGGGCAGATTTCTCTTATTTAAACAGCATTAAACAAGAGAAAATTTTTTGCATACCCTTTGTGTTTGAGTTCTTGATCTCCAGATTATTTGCTGTAGTTGGTCTTCTTGGACAATAGTTGGGCCTCTGTGATATTTGTACTTTTTACATTGTTGGAGGCTTTTCACTCAAAATAAAAAACAAACAACATATTAGAAAAAAGTATAATGTACTTTTATTCTTCAATGGCCATTGTAATTGTTATCTTGTAATTTAATATATTGCCAAAGAAATGGCAGAGCTTAAGACATAGTCCTAGCCCCAAAGATAAAAGAAGGTTGTCTGCAATAGTGATGCAAGAATTATTGCATTTTTGCAGAAAACATGTAATATCTGCTTGCTATGTAGTTCTGTTGCTGGGTGTGTCCCAATGACAGAGTAGCCAAAAAAGTTTTAGCTACAATTTTATTTTTAAGTTTATTTTTTAAATGATTTCAAATCAGATTTAAAAATCAAATTTTATTTGATAAAAATTATTATAATGTAATTACAATGGCCAAAGAAAAAAAAAAAGAAATAAAAATTTTAATATATAATTTTTAATACAAAAAAAGAAAGAGAAAAAAGAATTTTTTTCTTTTTTTCTTAATTCTTTCCTTTTTTGTACAATTATGGAATCAAACGGTTTTAAATCTTTTACATACTTTTCATTTCATTTTATCTAATTATATTTCATATCAGCAGTTAATAATTAAAACAATTCTATGGTAATATCTGAAAATGTTTCCGGAGACTCAAGAAAAAAGAATACACATCGAATAAAAATGATTCATCACAGCGATCATACCTCAAATGCGACTCACTCACATATTTATACACATACAGACACACACAAAATATATATATATATATATATATATATATATATATATATATATATATATATATATATATATATATATATATATATATATATATATATATATATATATATATATATATATATATATATATATATATATATATATATATATTAGTGATAGATCGGATGTCATATTTTCTCATTTGTGGATGAGGATGCGGATGTCGAATTTTGGAGAAGTGCGGATGCGGATGCGGATGTTGAATTTTCGAAAGTGCGGATGCGGATGCGGATGTTGAATTTTCGAAAGTGCGGATGCGGATACGGATGTTGAATTTTCGAAAATGCGGATGCTGATGCGGATGCGGATGCCATCACTAAATATTATATATATATATATATATATATATATATATATATATATATATATATATATATATATATATATATATATATATATATATATATATATATATATATATATATATATATATATATATGGTCAGACTGCACTTTAGTCCACACAAATATTACAAAAACTACTAAACCTACATTAAAAAGGATAACATTTTTGGAATCCTTAAAGAATTCTGATAAAGGAAATTATAAAAGATGTGAAATTTAGTTAAAATAAAAAAATAAAAATAATTTTTTTTTGTCGACAATTGAGTAAAATTCCGGCATTATTATTATTATTATTATTATTATTATTATTATTATTATTATTATTATTATTATTATTATTATTATTATTTAGTTTTCTAATGAACCCATTTCGACCTATTTAACCTGACTACCGGCGTTGGCGTGGTATACAGGCCTAACCTTTAGCTGAACCGTTGCCGTAAGATCATGCCTACGGCCATATAACACATATATTTAATTTTTTAAAAAAAATTTTCTTACTTAATTGAAAAATTCATCGTACTGCAATTTTGAGATATTTAACTCAGGAAAAGACGCTGCCACACTTACGCTGCCAGACGAACGATGTCTTCGAGGCAATTTTAACACTGTAGAGTACTTAGTAAATAAACTTAGTATGCTATTTTTTTTTTTTAATTCCCAAATTTTCTTTATCAGAATTCTTCAAGGATTTCAAAAATGTTATCCTTTTTAATGCACGTTAAGTAGTTTTTGTAATATTTGTGTGGACTAAAGTGCAGTCTGGTATATATATATATATATATATATATATATATATATATATATATATATATATATATATATATATATATATATATATATATATATATATATATAATATATATATATATATATATATAATATATATATATATATATATATATATATATATATATATATATATATATATATATATATATATATAATATATATATATATATATATATATATATATATATATATATATATATATATATATATATATATATATATATATATATATATATATATATATATATACTAAATCTGCTGTTTTACTGTACAAGAAACTTTGTGTTTTTTGCCTACCTTCGAAGATTATTCGTGTGCGACCCTGGTTAATATATTCATCTATTTTCTTCATAAACGCATTTTAGCAGCTAAATTCGGATGTTACCCATAAGAAGAAAATCACAGTTGCTGCTTGGATTTGGATGTACGGTATTTGTATTTTCTCTCTTCGATGCTGCATTTTATACTTTTCTCAGTGCGTTGGTGTCGAGTATGTTGCAAGGTCGTGTTTTCCCTCCCCTAATTCAGCGAACTTTTATCAAGACTAACACTGCTTATCCCTCCAAATGAAGAGTACACACGGCTCTCCCATCACTTCCTTTATGTGTCGTCTTGTCAACTCATCAGAGAAGCTTTTGCACAATTCGAAAATAATAATAATAATCTTAGTAATGATAATAATATTAATAATGATCATCATATATATATATATATATATATATAATATATATATATATATATATATATATATATATATATATATATATATATATATATATATATATATATTATATATATATATATATATATATATATATATATATATATTATATATGGCCAGACTGCACTTTGGTGTCCTTAAATATTTCAAAAACTACTAAACATACGTTAAAAAGGATAACATTTTTGGAATCCTTGAAGAATTTTGATAAAGAAAAATTGGGAATTAAAAAAAAAAAATAATAATTTTAATAACTGCGTAATTTATATTTTTTTTAATACGTATAACTACATCGTACGTTTGGCAGCGTCTCTTTTTCTGAGATTAATTTCTCGTTTTTGGAGTAACAAAATTCGCGATTAAGTAAGAAATTTGTAAATTATGTGAAATATATATATAAATATGGTGTAATAGAGCAGTAGGCTTGTATCCTACGGCAACATTCCAGCAATCAGTTAGATCTGTATAACACGGCAATCTTCGGTCGTTCAGGTTAAATAAGTCTAATAAGGTTCGCTAAAAAACTAAATGATAATATTAATAATAATAATAATAATAATAATAATAATAATAATAATAATAATAATGCCAGAATTTTCCTCAATTATCGTACAAAAACAATTTTTTTTAACTTATTTTCACATCTTTTATAACTTTCTTTATCAAAATTCTTCAAGGATTCCAAAAATGTTATCCCTTTTTAACGTACGTTTAGTAGTTTTTGAAATATTTAAGGACACCAAAGTGCAGTCTTGACCTATATATATATATATATATATATATATATATATATATATATATATATATATATATATATATATATATATATATATATATATATATATATATATATATATATATATATATATATATATATATATATTCTTAAGGGAGCTTAGCCTTGTATATATTTTTTATTTGTTGTACCTCTTCTGTGCTTTTCTCTCCCTCCTTTTCTTTGTGTATTATGTTCGTTCCCACGTTTTCTATTCGTTTTTATCCCCCTTTTCTTTCGTTGGGTTCTTGCATTCGGTTCCCTCCAACCGTACTACCATACGCCTTGTGGGACCTTATGACGGGTTCTTGACGAATATCATTCTCTTCTTTTCTTCCCGGCTGTGTTAGGGAGTCTCTTTGGTCGTGGTCCTCCACCAAACTTTCGTTTCCGCTTCGTCCACTTTGTGTTTCTTCTCTTTTCGCAGTTCCTCTGCCTCTCATAATTCACTTTCATTGAATGTCTCTTGTTCACTATACAATTTTTCCTTCCTTCCACCTTGAAACTGCGTTTTGTCTGTTTCCCCTTGAGTATTTCTAGTCTGACCCAGAGTAGTGATGAAGTGGTTCACTAAATAATTTTATATTGATTTAGTTAGAATTAAGTTACATATATGTAAAACAAATAATAGAATTTAATTCCATATAATAAAAAGCCTTTCACAACGCCATATATGTAAGCTGGCTGGAGATGAGTCTGTAAGATTGCTTACCACCTATGTCTCTTTCTTAGTCTTGCACATGAGATGGTTACATGTCCTTACACCTGATTCCACAATGTATATCATATTTCGTAACTTTTATCATAACTGTGAAGTGTATTATCTAAAAACTAAGCATTGACTTTGTAATTATCTTTGAGGAGGCTAGTTATAACAAATGTGTAATAAATATAAAAACAAACCTTTTTCATTCATTTAACACCATGGGGCCTTCAAGGCCTCTTCGTGTGTGTATATATATATATATATATATATATATATATATATATATATATATATATATATATATATATATATATATATATATATATATATATATATATATATATATATATATATGCAAAACTGACATCATATATACATTAATAATAAAGTAAAATTAAATTCACTAAACTGATGTCAACCTGAAATTGCTCCAAACATATTTTTATTACCTATAAAAAGAAATAGTTGAAATCTAATTTTTGATAAGTTAATTTCAAATGTAAATCAATTTTAAAAAAAGAATAAATTGTTTTCCTAAGAGTTCTGAAAAGATTTTCTTTTTTTTTTTTTTCTTTTTTTTTGCTTGAGTCTGAGAAGAGAGCTTAGTCTTTGAGCCGGATCTGTCGCATGCGTACTTAATTAAGAGCAATCATTTCTTTCATATCAAAGATAATACAATACGAAGACTTGGCATGCGATGTTCGCTCCACTCACTTTCTTCCAATTCTCGTTTCTTATATGTATAAAATTTTTTAGGTCCTTTTTATGCAATTTATGAAGTATAAATAATACTTAAACGTAGTTATTACGTGGGTAGTATGAAGGGTTTATTTTTAAGGCAATTTTTTTTTAACAAAGTATCGTAAAAAATAATAAAAATAAAAAAAAACATTTATCAAATATTTAAATTATTAAAATAGCCAATTAGCATATATTGTGCAGATGTTTAAGAAATTCCATAGAAGTTATGTTGCATTAGTAATTTACACAGAGTACTACATATATATATATATATATATATATATATATATATATATATATATATATATAATATATATATATATTATATATATATATATATATATATATATATATATATATATATATATATATATATATATATATATATATATATATATATATATATATATATATATATATATATATATATATATATATATATATATATATATATATATATATATATATATATATATATATATATATATATATATATATATATATATATATATATATATATATATATATATATATATAATTAATAAAATAATAATTACAATGAATTACCAAAGAATTGCAATACATTTGACTTGAACTTGGACTCAGACAATGAATTTCATTCCATCCTAAGAACTGGACTCGGTGCACAGTTTATATATATATATATATATATATATATATATATATATATATATATATATATATATATATATATATATATATATATATATATATATATATATATATATATATATATTTTATATATATATATATTATAGGATGGAGTGAAGTATCGGTATCGGTATCGGCAAGTATCGGCATATTTTCCGATACCGGTATCGGTATCGGCCTTTTCAGTATCGGTATCGGTATCTGCAAAAAATTTGTATAGGAGTAAAGTATCGGTAGTGGTATCGGTAGTAGTATCGGCAAGTATCGGCATATTTTCAGGGGTAATTTTATCGGTATCGGTAAAAATTTTGGTATCGCTCCATCCCTATATATATATATATATATATATATATATATATATATATATATATATATATATATATATATATATATATATATATATATATATATATATATATATATATATATATATATATATATCAGTGATGGGCGAATCAAAATCCGTATTCGAATTATTTTTCATGGATTCGGATTCGATTTCAAGAATTGTAAAATTAGATGATTTCGAATTCCATTCTAACTTGGGGATCCTGGATTCGAATTCAGATTCGATTCGGATTCGGGGGTTTCGTCCTGATTTGGATTTGGATTCGGATTAGAGAAATTCAAAAATTCATCTGAATTCTGATTCGATTTGGATTCGGATTCAAATTCTTTCATTTACAGTAACATCAAAATTAAAACAATTTTCCTCCTGATAAAAATATTTTACCTCTTTCCAAAAACATATCAAATAACATCTGCAAATCGGTTTTTCAGCCTATTATTCGATCTGATTGCACTATAGTTAAAACTTCTTGTATAAAGGCTTAATTTCTTCAGCCTCTCTTTTTCATCTAATTTTACCTTGGAAACGCATACGTAATTTCTTCTCTCCACCCCAGTTACTTGCATTGTATAGGGACGTTGTTCGTCCCTGTATGAAATATGCCTCACACATCTGGAGTGGCTCCATTCTACAGCTCTCTTTGATAAGGTGGAGTCTAGGGCTTTTCTACTTATCAACTCCTACTCTCTCATTAATTCTCTACAGTCTCTTTCTGCCCGTCGAATTGTTGCGTGATTTTCTCTATATTATCGCTACTACAGTATAAACACTGCTCTTCTGAACTCTACAGTCGCATACACCCTCCATTGAATAGGACTCTTTGCGGCACACGCCTTTCTACACAGTCTCATCAGTTCTTTGTCCAACTCTCTGAACCGAGACTTAACCTATGCTCAAACTTTCATTTACTCTACAGATAAAGTGTGAAACATACTATCTCTATCTATTTTCCCAACTTTCTTTGATTTACACACCTTCAAATGCCGTGTATCGTGACATGTTAAATTCTGGTTGAATTTGACCATCATAGGATATATATATATATATATATATATATATATATATATATATATATATATATATATATATATATATATATATATATATATATATATATATATATATATATATATATATATATATATAATGTCAATTTCATATAAAATAAATTATTTTTTTTTTTTTTTATATATATTTATTTTTTTTATTATATATTTATATATATATATATATTATATATATATATATATATATATATATATATATATATATATATATATATATATATATATATATATATATATATATATATATATATATATATATATATATATATATATATATATATATATATATATATATATATATATATATATATATATATATATATATATATATATATATATATATATATATATATATATATATATATATATATATATATATATATATATATATATATATATATATATATATATATATATATATATATATATATATATATATATATATATATATATATATATATATATATATATATATATATATATATATATATATACCACTATAAGTAGTATACCTAATCCAGTTTTAAGTGTCGTATCCAAGTCGCTATTGGAGTCCTGAGTCCAATTACAAGTTCAAATGCAAAATATTGCAAATTCTATTGGAATAAAAAATATGATAAATTTTTGTGTCGGATATTATATTTTCACTTTATAAATATAATATACAAGAATAATAATAATAATAATAATAATAATAATAATAATAATAATAATAATAATAATAATAATAATAATAATAATAATTAATAATAATAATAATAATAATAATAATATAATAATGATAAAAATGATAATAACAATAATAATAGTAATAATAATGGTAATAATAATAATAACCAAAATAATAATATATAATAATAATAATAATAATAATAATAATAATAATAATAATAATAATAATAATAATAATAATAATAATAATAATAATAATAATAATAATAATAATAATAATAATAATAATAATAATAATAATAATAATAATAATAATAATAATTATAATAATAATAATATTTAAATTACAAAGGAAAAATGTAAATTTATGTAAGTTTTTTAAAATATTGCCAAACTGTTAAATATTACTAAATAACTAAATAATCTCGCATGTAGTATGCAAAATATTTGTTAAAATTAGTTTACTTTCTAATCCTAATTAATCCTTTTTAATTTTAATTGGTAAAATAAATAAAAAATTCTTGTACAAACTATATTGAAGACTTTTCAAAGCTTTCTCTCTCTTTTTTTTTATGATATATGATCTATTCAATGTAATGGTCTCAATTGATACACAGTTTTCTTAACGATTCAGTTTATTATTAAAATTTGATTTTCTGTTCCAAATTTTCAAGTATTTACTTAATCAATTCAGAGAGCTTTATATTCACTAATGGAATAAGTAGAGACTTGTAGTCTTAATATTCAGTTAATTAAATCAGCTGTGTGGAGTTCACAAAATTTCCTGTAGATGATTATCCTAAAATGAAATGATATATAATCATGCAACAGGTTTGAGTACTTTTACCTAAAATTATCCTGGTGTAACCTGATATATATATATATATATATATATATATATATATATATATATATATATATATATATATATATATATATATATATATATATATATATATATATATATATATATATATATATATATATATATATATTTAGTGACCGACCGCGGCTAGAAATTTGCCGGGTTGCCTAAAATTTGTAAAGAGGTCAAAAGCACTGAAATTTTAGATTAAGAAAATTAGATATAAATTTAATTGAGGTTTATTAAATTATAAGGAAGGAGTAGAATAGCCAACATTCTCTTAAATTTATGATTATATGCATTTTCTCAACAAAAAAATCAGAAAATTAGAGATTTTGTAATATAAAAAAGCTCTAAAAAAGTACAAAAATTAAAAAAAAAAAATTCTGATTCACAATAGTAATTCAACAGGTTTACTTAGGTAAGACCCTAAGTTAAAGTTTAAAAAAATGTAAGGTATAAAATTATCAATATAACCTGTATTTATACATATCATTGTTATTTTATTGCTATGTATCAAACTTGTATCAGTTAGCTATGTTATTTCAATATTATTATTCTTTATACTTTCAGTCATTAGGACTAAAAGATCAGCTTCAGCAGTATGAAAGTACTTTACAATGTTCCAGGATAAGCTCGAAATAGCCAAATGTAACATCTGCAGCCAGAAAATTAGAAGAGGATCTCCGGGTGCCCCAAGTAAAAAAATTTCCCCCAAATCTTTATGGGGGGATCAAAAATCAAAACACAAAGATGAACATTCACTAGCAGAAAAGGAGTGGTCAAAAGAAAAGAAAATATTGAAAAAGCAAGAAAAAAATCTTAATTTTCTAATATTTTGTTTGGAAATTTTTTTATTATTATTTGACTGATTGAGCTGAAATTTTCAAGGTATATACATTTTTCTTGAAGTTTTAAGTTGATTTTGAGCGTTTTTCTGAGTCTATAACGGTTTGAAAGTTATTTGGACCCAAAGTTGAAATAAATGAATAACTGGTTCAAACCACTGGTCCACATGAGCTGAAAATTCAACTGAATAATCTTAGCTCCTCTTTCTTGCATGTCGCAAAATCATTGTTATATATTAAGAAACAAAATTTGTGAATAGTAAAGGACTATTCAAGTTTATGCAAAAAAATTAAAAAAAAAAAAATTAAGTTTAGTTGAATGGAAAGAATATGGAATGTACACCTCCATGACAGAGAAAAGCTTCTCGCTTATGTGATCAGCTCATTCTTAAGGATCTCTTCGGCAGAAGCAATAATCATTCCATGGGAAATCAAAGAAATAAGATCGAAGTCAGACCGACTTGCCACAAACATTCCGCGCAATAGGCGGGGGGGGGGGTGTCCCTCCTATAGAAAACTTGTAGAGATACAGAAATTAGAAGGCAATCAGAGGAACCCATAGGAGGATCAAGCTTTACAGAATAAAATAAGGAATAAGAATTAAGAAAAAGGCTTAGAAGGCGATCTGCTCAAGGTCATTTTGAGAACTTGAAGAAAGTCTTTACTTGTGGTAAACATTTAAATTACCTAAACTGATGATTTCAGAGAAAGGAGAAAAAAGAAAATTAAATATCTAATGAATTTTATATATATATATATATATATATATATATATATATATATATATATATATATATATATATATATATATATATATATATATATATATATATATATATATATATATATATATATATATATATATATATATATATATATATATATATATATATATATATATATATATATATATATATATATATATATATATATATATATATATATATATATATATATATATATATATATATATATATATATATATATAAATTTACGTACGGTATTATACTGCACCTCTAATACATTTAATAAACAATTAGAAATTAGAATTTGATTTAAATAAAAAGTCGAAAGGTTTGCCAAATTTCAATTTTTGCTCCTTAATTTCTCTCTAGGGTTCCTTCTTCAATTGTACATGAGTACCTTGTTGTTTCCTGTTCATATATTTACTTTAATTTTTTTATTTGATGAAATTAAAATACAGAAATATCAAGTGAATTTATTTCGATAGGTGTAATGAGTGAGTGTCGTATTTTGTAAGGAACGCTTTACTGGCGATCTTTCTCTTTCTCTGATTCTCGGTCCATTGCTATATGGCATTGCGGTGATTCTATTGTTGTGGTTCTAGGAATATTAAAAGCCTTCGATAGAGTCTGGCATAAAGCATTGCTTTCTAAACTTCCCCAGTCGTAATATAACCGCTGTTGTACTACAACTGCTGCCATTGATCCTTTAAATCTGTTTATTAATAATGATGTTCCTCAGGGATCTCTTCTATCCTCAACTTTTTTTTTTTGCTTTTCACTATCGGCTTTCTCTGCACTGCTTAATCGCTAATCCATTTCTATGCCGATGACTCTACGTGGTTTCCTATAATGCCTTAAAACCTCAGTTCTTCCATCTTTCATATCGTCATAATATTCCAAATAACTATGACGTTTTCAAACCAAACACACACAACTCAAATCTTTATCTGTTCTTAATATTCTTGGTGTTTATTTTTCAATTAATCTTTCTTGGAAGGATAACATTATTTTTCTTTCTAGGCAAGCTTCTAAGAGACTGGGTGTACTGAGATCCCTCTGAAATTTCTTCAGGTTATTCCATTGCTTGCTTTTTATATGAGGAAGAGAGTTGTTCACCCTTGAATATGGAGCATGATTGAAACATCTGGGGTGATTTCACTCATACAACTCTCGCTGAAAAAGTGGAATCTAATAATTTTGCCTTATCAACTATCCTGCTTTTACTAACTCTCTCCAGTCTCTTTCTATCCGTTGTATTGTTGTGTCACACTAATTTTTGATACGGACAATGCTCTTTGAACGCCCCTCACAAATTATTTGATACCAGACTTAACCTCTACTTTATGATTAATCTTACATATTCTCTATTGGCAAAGTGTGGAACTTATTTCCTGTATCTATTTTCTTAAATTCCTTTGACTTTCACACTTTCAAACGCTGCGTATCGTGGCAAGTTGGTTTTCAAGTTGGTCCGTCCTGAGAAT
Source organism: Armadillidium nasatum (assembly GCA_009176605.1). Taxonomy (NCBI): domain Eukaryota; kingdom Metazoa; phylum Arthropoda; class Malacostraca; order Isopoda; family Armadillidiidae; genus Armadillidium; species Armadillidium nasatum. Next base: position 31,406 of record SEYY01022848.1, on the reverse strand, counting down.
TTCCAAACTTTGATGGAAATTGGTAGACTTCTGACCCTTGTCCAACAGTATATATATATATATTATATATATATATATATATATATATATATATATATATATATATATATATATATATATATATATATATATATATATATATATATATATATATATATATATATATATATATATATATATATATATATATATCCAGATTCGAAGATTTTTCATGGATTCGAATTCGCACATCACTATATATATATATATATATATATATATATATATATATATATATATATATATATATATATATATATATATATATATATATATATATATATATATATATATATATATATATATATCACCACTACTTACGGTCAGAGCCCTTTTCAAGGAGGTGGCTTGAAAAAGAGAAAGGAAGAAGAGAACCCATCCATCCCCGAACCTAACGCACACCTCTCAGGTGGGTGCAAATGGAAGCCATGAAGAGAGGAAAATAAAGTGCAGGAGGAAAAATACATGATGGTAGAGAGTTCCACAGAACAGGGGTGGCTGGAAAGAAGGAGGCACCACAACGGGCAAGTCTGGGGTTTCCAGCATCCACACAAAATTCGTGCGAGAAAAGGGCACACCTTGTGCGACGAGGGCGACGCAATGGTGGTGGAATGCGAGAGGCCAATTCTCTCGAACACCTGCCATTGTAGAACCTGTAGAAAAGAGATAGTGCGCCAATGTCACGTTGCAGAGATTGACGATCAAGAAAGTTTGAAAATAGAGTTCAGTTAATTAATCTTTTAATCTTAGATTCAACCATATCCAGAAGATAGGAGGAACCGGAGCCCCCCTCAAATGTGAGAACAGTACTCCATACAAGGGCGAATAAGACCCTTATATAATTGGAGTAACTGCTCAGAAGAGAAAATTCTCGCAACCTGAACAGTATTCCCAGCTTCTTAGAGGCCGCCTTAGCAGCCATTGTGATATGTGTTTTCCATGACAATTTACGGTTTAAGTTAAGACCAAGAATGTTAATGTTATTTACAGGTGAGACGGGAGAGCCATCGAAGAAGATAAAAACGTTGGGAGATGTTTTGGAGAGGGGTATGTGAAGAAGTTTGGTTTTTAATGAGTTGAATTTCACAAGGTTGCTATGACCCTCCGAGAAATCCCATCCAGATCAGCAAGAATAGAATCAGAAAGTTAAAGACGAAAAGCAATTCTAGTAGCAAATGAGTGAGCAGATTTGAAACGAGTAGAAGAATATAGAGTTGAGTCATCAGTACAAGAGTGAACAGAGTTAGAATTGCAGTTGAGAAGGTCTTTAATGAAAAGTAAGAACAAAGTTGGAGATAAAACAGAACCTAGAGAAACACCACTGTTGACAGGAAAGGATGAAGAGACCGCTCCATCTGCAAGTGCCGAAATAGAATGAATGATCTGAGAGAAAACTAGACAATAGTAAGCAAAGAAAAGGAGAAAACCCAAAGGAAGGGAGCCTGTAGAGCATCGACGCATGCCATATCCGGTCAAAGGTTCTTGGATATATCAAGCGCCACCACACAAGACTCCTCTAAATCCCAAAGGGCAGAATACCATAAATCAGTGAAATAGGAAAGTATGTCTCCAGTTGACCTCGAGCGACGAAAGCCATACTGATGATCTGAGAGAAGAGAATGAGACTCCAAATGATCCAGGAAATGAGAGTTAAGGAGAGTTTCAAAAATAGTTGGAAGGGTCAGAGCGGCTACTTTTTTTCGGAATCGGCTGAGCATATGCACGCTTCCAACACTCAGGAAAAGTATTAGGATTAAGGCATACAGAGAAGAGCTGAACGAGGACCGGAACTAACTCAGAAGCACATTCCTTTAGAACGAGAGTGGAAATGCCATCCGGGCCACTAGCCTTCCTGATGTTCATAGATTTCAGTACCCCATGCACCCGATCATAAGTAATCACAGGTAGAGACATGGGAAGCCTGAGAGGAGAAGGAGTAGGAGTAGGGATGCAAGAATCATGCAGGATGGAATTAGATGAAAAAAGGAGGCCGAAGAGATTAGCCTTTTCCGAGGAAGTACTATCTACAGAACCATCAGAGCGAATAACAGGAGCAAAGACAGATTTACAGAAGTTATTAGAAATCTTTTTGCCAAGAGACCAGAAATTTGTATCAGTAAAAGAACCATGGATGTATTCGCACTTCCTTTTAATGAAAGTACCTTATATATATATATATATATATATATATATATATATATATATATATATATATATATATATATATATATATATATATATATATATATATATATATATATATATATATATTAGTGATGTATCTGATATCAAATTTTTAATATTCGGATTTTTTTAATTTTTCCCATCCACGGATGCGGATGTTTACGTTCGTATATATAATAGCTATATATATATATATATATATATATATATATATATATATATATATATATATATATATATATATATATATATATATATATATATGACGGGAGAATCATCGAAAGAAATAGAAGAGTTAGGAGGTGTCTTTGAGAGGGAGATTTCAAAAGTTGAGTTTTTAAAGAGTTGAATTTCACAAGGTTGAAACGACACCACTGGGAAGTTCTATTCATATTAGCAAGAATGGAGTTTGAAAGATGAAGACGAGAGGCAACTCTAGAGCAGATTTGAAATGAGAAGAAGAATGGAGAGTCGAGTCATCAGCATATGAATTGCAAAGGGTTAGATGTGCAGCGAAAAGGTAATTAATGAAATGTAGGAATAGAGTACGAGACAAGACAGAACCCAGAGGAAGAACACTAGTGACAAGAAAGGAAGAAGTCGCCCCATCAACAACAGCCTAAATGAAATGATTAGAAAGAAAGCTAGATATTAGTAAGCAAAGAAAAGAAGAAAACTCATAAATGTGTGAGATATTAAAGTGTATTACCAGTAGACTTCGAACGTCGAAAGCCATACTTATGATCAGAAAGAAGGGAATTGGATTCCAGATGATCCAAGAAACGAGAGTTGAGAAGGGTTTCAAAGATCTTAGAATACAAGTGGAAGCTATAGGACGATAGTTAGAAAGATCAGAGCGGCTACCTTTATTCTGAATAGGTTGGACTAACGCGCGCTTACAATACTGAGGGAAAGTAATATTTTGAAGCCTAGAGGGAAAAATTGAATGAGGGATGGAGCCAGCTCAGAAGCACACTCCCTTAAAACTCAGGGAAGATTGCTTCCCGGGGTGCTTGCTTCTCTAACGTTCATAGAGTTCAAAAGCCCATGCACCTGATCAAATGTATTCATAGGTAAAGGCATGCGACATCTGAGAAGGGAAGAAGTAGGAAGATTGCCGGAGTCGTCTAGGGATAAACTAGAAGAGAACAGGAGGCCCAAGAGATTAGCCTTTTCAGTTAGTGTTAGCAGCAGAACCATTAGAGCGAATAAAAGGAGAAACAAAAGTATATATATATATATATATATATATATATATATATATATATATATATATATATATATATATATATATATATATATATATATATATATATATATATATATATATAAAAATAATTATTTTCTTATTCATTGTATCGAAAAAATTAATCAAACATTGCATAACAAATTAATAACTTCAAAATGTTATTCATCCGCAACATCCGTATTTATTAATTGCGGATGCGGATACTGCAAAATCATGAAATGCAAATGCAGATGTCACTTACATCATATATATATATATATATATATATATATATATATATATATATATATATATATATATATATATATATATATATATATATATATATATATATATATATATATATATATATATATATATATATATATATATATATATATATATATATATATATATATATATATATATATATATTATATATATATATATTATATATATATATATATAAATATATATAATTTTTTGTTCTTCACAGTTAAAAAAATCTGGTATCGGTATCGGCCATTTTTTGTCGATACCGATGCCGATACTTACCGATAATGATATTTCGCTCCATATATATATATATATATATATATATATATATATATATATATATATATATATATATATATATATATATATATATATATATATATATATATATATATATATATATATATATATATATATATATATATATATATATATATATATATATATATATATATATATATATATATATAATTGCGTAAAACTTGTTATTTTTAAATCTTTAGCCTTGACCGAGATAAAGGGGATCTCTTAGTCCTAGAACTGGTCCACATGTTTTCCAGAACAAAACTTTAATTGAATTTAAATTGAAAGAATTTTCAGCAAGACGAGATCGTTTTCGACATTAACTTAAATTAGCTTGTAACAAAGAGGACGCTATAGGAAGTTTAGTTATAGTTTGTATTCTTTTTTAAATGTCCAAAATCTGGTCTTTCAAAGAAAAAAAAAAAAAAAAAAAAAAATTAACTCTAAAATTAAGATACCTTTTTGAACAATCCCAATTATTACTGATGGATGTTTCTCCCTTGGTGGTTTAAAATTACCTTTTTCCTCTTGAAATACAATAGAAGTATTTTAGTTAACAATAATTACACAGGTCTGCAACCAAAACCTGGTTACGATTTTTCAATTATTTCCTATAGATTTTTGCCTGCTGAACACAAAAATATAGCTAAGATGTTCTGTCACCTATGGTTTTCTTTCAAAATTTGTTTATTTTATTAAATAGTTATGTAAGCTTTCATTGAACAAAATATCTTTTGAATTACCCTTGGTTAACATAGTCGTTCTTAATTATTTTGTCGATGTATATATATATATATATATATATATATATATATATATATATATATATATATATATATATATATATATATATATATATATATATATATATATATATATATATATATATATATATATATATATATATATATATATATATAATTCAGTAATGTATCGGATGTCAAATTTATAATATCCGCGGATGCGAATGTAAATACGCGTCTTTTTTTCACATTCACAGATACGGATGCTATGCGGATTTTTAATGTTTAACATCCGCGGATACGGATGCGGTTGCGGATGCGGTTGCGGATGCGGATGTTTACGTTCCTATATATAAAGGATATATATATATATATATATATATATATATATATATATATATATATATATATATATATATATATATATATATATATATATATATATATATATATATATATATATATATATATATATCACCACGAGCAGAGCAGAGCCCTATTCAAGGAAGGGATAGTAGATCAATAAGAGACTAAGAAAAATTCTACATGTCCCATCTAACGCTAATTTCGTACAAGAGCACAGACTTGGGCTTTAAAGTAATTGAGTTTAAATTTGAAGGAAACAGAAGAAGTGGGAGAATTCCAAAAAAAAAGAGGTGACTGGAAAGAAAAAGGCATCTTAGCTGACAGCCGGATTTGCCAATGTTCACTTAAAATTTATGTGCAGACAATGCACCCCTTGTGCTACGAGGCCGTCGTAAAGGCGAAGATAAAGTGAGGAGAGTTCCCTCAAGCATTTACCGTTATAGTATGTATAGAAAAGAAAAAAGTTACCAACGTCACGTTGCAAAGATAAAGGGTTAAGTGAATTATAAACAGCGGAACAATTTATGTCATTTAGCCATTAACTCAACCCTATCCAAAAGACGGGTGAAACCTATATGAGAGCAGTACTCCATTCAAGGCCCTGTATAATTGGAGTAATTGCGAAAAAGAAAAAATTTCTCTCATCCTGAACAGAACTCCTAGCTTCTTTGAGGCAGCTCTAGCAATCATTGTGATGTGAGGTTTCCAAAGACCTTTTTTTTTGTTTATGTAAAGGCCAAGAATTTTTAAACTGCCAAAAGGAGAGATGGAAGACCCACCGAAAGAAATAGAAAAGTTAGGTCGAGTCTTTGTGAGGAAGATTTCAAGAAGTTGAGTTTTCAAAGAGTAGAATTTCACAAGTCTGAGACGACATCACTGGGAAATTCTATGCAGATCAGCAAGAATGGAATAGAAAAGATGAAGACGAGAGGCAATTCTAGATGCAAATTAAGAAGCAGATTTGAAATGAGAAGAAGAATGGAGGGTCGAGTCATCGGCACATGAATGGATAGGGTTAGATGAGCAGCTGAGAAGATCATTTATGAAAAGTAGAAATAGAGTAGGATACAAGATAGAATCCTGAGGAACACCACTATTGACTGGAAAGGAAGAAGAAGTCGCTCCATCAAAAATTGCCGAAATGGAACGATTAGATAGAAAGCTAGACATAAGTAATCAAAGAAAAAGATGAACCTATAGGAGGGGAACTTCTTAAGCAGTGACGCATGCTATACCCGTTCAAATGTTCAAATGTCAAGCAACACCACACAAGTCGCCCCATGGTCCCTAAGAACAGAAGACCATAAATCTGTAAGATAGGAAAGTATATTACCAGTAGACCTTGAACGTCGAGAGCCAAACTGATAATCAGAAAGAAGGAAATGTGATTCCAGATGATCTAAAAATGGAAAGTTGAGAAGGATTTCATAGATCTTAGACAAAATTCAATTGAGAGCTATAGGGCGATAGTTACATATATATATATATATATATATATATATATATATATATATATATATATATATATATATATATATATATATATATATATATATATATATATATATATATATATATATATATATATATAATATATATATAATATATATATATATATATATATATATATATATATATATATATATATATATATATATATATATATATATATATATATATATATATATATATATATATATATATATGTGTGTGTGTGTGTGTGTGTGTGTGTGTGTGTGTGTGTGTAAAATCCAACTCCACGTCCTCGTCGTACACCCTGGTAACTAGGGAAGGAATATTCCTTCCTTCGGCAAACGGAGCTCATGGTTGGGGCAGGATAGGCTTAGCAAGCCACTGCCCGACATTACCTGCTTGCAATACCCAAGACTCAGCCTCGGAACAGAACAGATTTAATAAGTTAAGAACTAGGCACCGAAAATGGACTACGAATCTGGACACTCTTAAAAAATTTAGATGTGCAACGTTGAATGTAGCGACGTATGGGAATAAGGAGGAGGAGATTGTGAGAATGATTTAGAGGAGAAGGATTGATCTGCTTGGGATGGCGGAGATGAGAATGAGAGGGATAGAGGAAGCAAGAGATATAGGAGGCGGTTATGTGTTGATGTACAGAGGAGTGGAAGAGGGTTTTAGGAAACACGGTGTTGGATTCGTGGTGGGACCAAGGTGGAGCTCATATATAGTTGGGGTCGAGGTTATAACTGAGAGATTAATAATATGTAGTTTAAGAATTGGGAAGAAAAATTACCATGTGTTCCAAGTGTATGCCCCCCAACAGGGACACACAGATGAAGAGAAGGAAGAGTTTATGGAGCTGATGGAAAGGTGGGTTGGTTTGAAACAGGAAGAAAGTAGTGTGTTCCATTTGATCGGTGATTTCAATGCGAAAGTGGGAAAGAGGAGAAGTGAGGTGGAGGAGGTTGTGGGAAATTTTGGAAAGGAGGAAAGAAATGTGGAGGGGGAAAGATTGTTGGATTTCTGTATGAGGAAGAATCTTAAAATTATGAACACCTTTTTCGAACACAGAATGGCACATATATACACCAGGTACAGGTGGAACAACAATACAGGAGAGTTTGATCAAAAATCAGTTATAGATTACATAATATCATCAGATAAAAGAATTATATTAAATGTTAAGGTTATGCCCGGAGAGTCGATGGACTCGGACCATAGATTGCTGGTGGTAGATACGAGGATTAGACTGGAGAAGAAAAATGTTTTGGAAAAAAGAAAGCTAATTAAGATCGATTCCTTGAAGGAGCAGAATAAGAGAAATGCTTACAGAGATAGGGTGAGGGAGAAAATAGAAGGAATGAACAGGAAAGAGGTCTTTATGGGATTGCAGGAAAAGGTGATGGAAGCTGCTGGAGAAGAGTTGGGATATAGATATGTAGGAGGCTCAAAAAAGAAACATACGAAGTGGTGGAATGATGAAGTGGAAGGGGCGATAAAAACGAAAACAACGAAAATGAGAAGTTGGTTAAAAAGAAGAACAGCACAATCAAGACAGGAATATGTAGAGGCAAGAAACAGAGCAGAAATAGTGAAAAAAAGGCCAAAAGAGAGGCGGCAAAAAAGATAGCAGAGGAACTGAAAGAAGATGTTGGAGGAAGTAGGAAGAAAATATTCAGGATAACTAGAACATACAGGACTTAGAAGAAGAAAAGGCAAAGTAATATTAAAAATAAGGAAGGGGTAACCCTGATAGAGATGGAAGAGATAAATAGTAGATGGTCGCAATATTTCGAAGAGCTTTTGAATGGGGAAAGAGCGGAGGAGGAGGAGGAGGGAGTGGAGGAGGCCGTGGTGGAGAGAGAGGGAGATGAGATTACTGAGGAGGAGTTGAAAATGGCCATGAGGGAGATGAAAAATGATAAAGCACCAGGGGAGGATGCCTTGGTGGTAGAGCTGATAAGAGAGGGAGGTGAGGAATTGCAGGAGAAGGTGCTAGAGCTCTTAAATGAGTGCTGGAGGAGGAAGGAAGTTCCAGAAAATTGGGGAAAAACAATTATCATCCCAATATATAAACAGAAGGGAGACACTGGAGAGTGTAAGAACTATAGGGGAATATCTATAATGGATCACACGGCAAAGTTATACGAACGAGTGTTAGAGAGGAGATTGAGAGATATCATAGAGCCGCAACTGGGAGAGGAGCAATACGGTTTTAGAAGAGGAAGAAGCACAACAGACTTGATGTTTGTACTGAGACAGATAGGTGAGAAAATGTATGAATACAACAGAAGGGCCTATGTAGTGTTTGTCGACCTAAGAAAAGCATTCGATACAGTACCTAGGAGGAGACTGTGGGAGGTCTTGGAGGAAGGTTATGGAGTAAACAGAGGATTATGCAAGGCACTGAAAAGTATGTATAAAGTGTCAAAATGTAATGTAAGGACGGGGTTTAAAAACGATAGATGGTTTGAGGTGGACAAAGGAGTTAAGCAGGGAAGTGTTTTATCACCTTTATTATTCATTGCTTATATGGATAAAATTATAGGTGAGGTGAGAGAGGATATGAGAAACCTGGGAGGAGACATCATGGCCTATGCTGATGATTTGGCACTATGGGGTGAGAATAGAGAGGAATTAGAGAGAATAGTGAGTAACTTAACAGAGAAACTAAGGGAAAGAGGATTGCAGGTAAATACGGAGAAAACTGAGGTGATGATAATGGATAGGAGAGAGAGAGGAGGAGGAGGAGGAGGAGGAGGAGGAGTGGGAGTTTGAGCTAGATAGAGAGATCTTGGGGAAGGTAAAAGAGGTTAAATACCTGGGAGGAGTGTATACGGAGGATGGGGGAAATGATGCGGAGATTGCACATAGAATAGTACAGGTAGGGAGAGCAGCAGGAGCTGTGTACCCGCTGCTGAAGGATCAACATATGGGTTGGAGGTAAAAAGAGTAATTTACGAAAATGTGTTGACACCAATAATGATGTATGGAGCAGAAACGTGGTGCACTACTAGAAGACAGGAAAGTAGGATACAAGCAACAGAGGTGAGGATGTTGAGAGCGATGATTGGAAAAACCAGAAGAGATAGGATAAGGATCGAGAGGGTGAGACAAGAGGTGGGAGTAGTACCGGTGTTGAGGAGGATAGATGTGGCGAGGTTGAGGTGGTGGGGTCATCTGGAAAAGATGCCGGAAAATAGAATTGCGAAAAGAAGATGGAATTGGACACCAAATGGAAGAAGGCCAAGGGGAAGACCTAGGAAGAAATGGAGGGAATCGGTGCAGGATGCGTTGAGAAGATTGGGGATGCCCACGATGGAGGAAATACAGGGAAGAAGAATGTGGGAAGACAGAGATGAGTGGAGAAGACTGCTGAGTCCACTGACAGGTCGCGGTTTCCTGGACCACGACCTTCCTGGGGGAGGACAGTAAGACAGTAAGTAAGTATATATATATATATATATATATATATATATATATATATATATATATATATATATATATATATATATATATATATATATATATATATATATATATATATATATATATATATATATATATATATATATATATATATATATATATATATATATATATATATATATATATATATATATAATATAGTAAAATTTGCGCTTCCAACACTGAAGGAAAATACTAGTACTGAGGCATAGAGAGAAAGTAGAACGAGGGACAGAGCCAGATAAGAAGAACACTCCCATAAAATTCAGGGAGGAATGCCATCCATGTCGCTTGTCTTCCTAACGTTCATAGATTTCAGAAACCATCTATGATTACATTTGATCATCAAATGTAATCATAGATAAAGGCATGGAAAATCAGAGAAGAGAAATAGGAGGAGGATTGCCGAAGTCGTCCAAAGTTGAATTAGTGGAGAACAGGATGCCGAAAGATTAGCTTTTTCCGTTGGAATGTTAGCAACAGAACCATCAGAGCGAGTAGGATGAAGAATGGAAGATATATATATATATATATATATATATATATATATATATATATATATATATATATATATATATATATATATATATATATATATATACTTCGCGCTCATCTTCTTCTATATCGGAGTAAACTCTCCTTCGCACACACAAAACATTAATTAATACAGACACCCTTTAAAACAAAAAACAAAAACAAATAAATGATGGCCTCAAAAAAGTAGCCTTGGAGAAGCCCTGGGGGGCGGCTTCCAAATATAGCCCCTCATCCACCCCTTCCCCATCACCACTTGGGAATTGGTGGCCTCCGGTGATGGGGTTGGTGCCACCAGAACACAGCTGCCGGCTTGTCCTGATGCACGGTCTATTTTTTTTCATTAATTTCTGCAACATTCGCGGTCTGTACTCCAATTTCCACTTTGTTAGAAATCACCTCTCTTCTTCTAAGCCTCACCTCTTATTCTTGACCGAAACTCAGTTGTTTGAGCGTTCTGATAGCAAACCCTATTCTGTTTCCTCCTACTGTCTCTATCCTCAATTTTCAGCCAAAGACGGTTGTTGTGCATATGTGCGAAACGATGTCGTTTGTTCTCGTGTCTCTAATTTGGAGTCTTCCAAATTTTCCACCTCATGGCTTAGGCTCTCTTGCCATTCTACGACTAAATTCATTTGCTACGTTTATTTATCTCCTAATTATATTGAATATCCTAAATTCTTCGACTATTTAAACTCCAAAATAGAGCACATTCTCTATTCTTCTCCTTTCTCTGAAATCATCATATTAGGTGATTTCAATGTTCACCACCACCAATGGCTTTCTTCTAGTTCTCATGATAAAGCTGGTAAACATGCCTTCCATTTCGCTATCCAAAACGACCTTGAGCAGTTGGTGCAGCTCCCAACTCGTATCCCTGATCGTCTTGGAGATGAACCCAACATTCTAGTCCTTTTCTTAACTTCTATTCCTTCTCCTTATACTGTTAAACTCTTTCCTCCTCTGGGTCCTCCGATCACCTTCTTATCTCTGTATCCTCTTCTATCTCTTCAAGTCTTCTGCAGGAAAGACCCCCTTCTGTTGAAAGGAAACGTTTGTGGCACTTCGGTGCCGCAAGCTGGTCGGACTTGCAGTCGTACTTCTTCGATTTCCCGTGGAATGATTATTGCTTCCGTGAAAGGGGTCCCTCGGAGTGTGCAGAACGCATTACTGAGGTGATTCTCTCAGGCATGGAGGCGTACATTCCATTTTCTTTCCCTTCCACTAAACCTAACAAACCTTGGTTTAACTCTGCCTGTTCTCGTGCTATCCTCCGCAGGGATGTTGCCTTCAGGGATTACCGTCGTCTTCAAACTCCTAAAACTCACGCTACTTATATTTCATCCCGGAATCGTGCAAAATCTATCCTTCGTAACACTAAAAACTCATTTCTCCGTAGAAAATGCAATAATCTTTCTGGTTCTTCTTCACGTTCTTTCTGGAATTTTGCAAAAAAAGTCAACTCTAACTTTGCTTCTTCCTCTTTCCCTCCTTTAATATCTTCCGACGGCACAACTGCTGTTGTACCTTTTTCTAAAGCTGAACTCGTCGCTCAAATTTTTGCCTCTAATTCAACCTTAGACGATTCCAGAGCTATTCCTCCTCCTTCAACCCCCTCTAACTCAATTATGGCTAAAGTTAGAATTTCTTCTAAAGATGTCATTTCTGCTCTCTCTTAACTTAATACTAAGAAGGCGTACGGTTCCGATGGTATTCCTCCTATGGTTCTCAAAACTTGTGCTTCCGAGCTTGCACCGTGCCTTGTTAAACTATTTCGTCTTTGTCTCTCTACTTCAATCTTCCCTTCTTGCTGGAAACGTGCGCTCATTCAGCCTGTGCCGAAAGAAGGGGGACCCCTCTCAACTCTCCAACTACCGTCCTATTTCTTTGACCTCCGTTCTCTCTAAAGTTTTCGAATCTATCCTTAACAGGAAGATTTTTAAACATCTCAATTCTTCTAATCTTATCTCAGATCGCCAGTAGGGCTTTCGTAAGAAACGCTCTAAGGGTGATCTTCTTTCCCTTCTTTCTGACTCTTGGTTCTCCGCGCTTCGACATTTCGTTGAATCTTTTGCTGTGACGCTGGACATATCGAAAGCCTTCGATAGGGTCTGACACAAAGCTTTGATTTCCAAACTTCCCTCTTTCGGTATCTATCCTTCTCTCTGTGATCTTCTCACTAATTTCCTTTCCGGTCGTTCTATAACAGGAGTTGTAGACGGCCACCGTTCTTCCTTTAAATCTATTAATAGTGGTGTTCCTCAGGGTTCTGTCCTATCCCCAACACTTTTTCTACTTTTCATTAATGACCTTCTCTCTATTACCTCATCTCCTATCCACTCCTATGCTGATGACTCCACCCTTCATTATTCTTTCCAGTTTGAAAAACTTCCCACCCAACAACAGTTGATAGACTCGAGAATAGTAGCCTTGGAACAACTAACCTCTGATCTTTCTCGTATTTTTAATTGGGGCAGAGAAAACATGGTTGTTTTCAATGCCTCAAAAACTCAATTCCTTCATCCCTCCACACAACACAATCTTCTACAAAACTATGATATCTTCTTCGAAAGCACACAAATCAAGTCTTCATCTGTTCTTAATATTCTTGGTGTTTCTTTTTATCGTGATCTTTCTTGGAAAGATCACATTACTTCTCTTTCTAAACAAGATTCTAAGAGTTTGGGTGTTCTGAGGTTCCTTCAGAATTACTTCACGCCACCCCAGTTGCTTGCTCTGTATAGGGGTGTAATTCGCCCCTATATGGAGTATGCTTCGCACATCTGGGGTGGTTCCACACATACAGCTCTCCTTGAGAAGGTGGAGTCTAGGGCATTTCGTCTCATCAACTCTCCTGCTCTTACTAACTCTATTCAATCTCTTTCTGCACGTCGAATTGTTGCGTCACTCTCTCTTTACTATCTCTATTACAACGGACACTGCTCTTCTGAACTCTTTCGTCGCATACCTCCTCCATTGAGAAGAGCTCGTGCGCCACGCCTTTCTACACAGTCTCATCTTTGCTCTGTCCAACTCTCCGACCCCAGACTTAACCGCTATGCTCAATCTTACATATACTTTACTGGTAAAGTCTGGAACACACTCCCTTTATCTGTTTTAACAACTTCCTTTGGTTTGCATATTTTCAAACGCCGTGTATCTGGACACGTCTACCACCATCGACCAGGATAAATCTTTCCCAACCCCGGTGGAGTTTGGTAGGCCTCTGGCCTTTGCCCACCGGAGGATATATATATATATATATATATATATATATATATATATATATATATATATATATATATATATATATATATATATATATATATATATTAGAATCCATAGAAGGGTACTTGGAAACCCTACTGGGGTTATATGGCATTTTGTTGCGGTGCTCCTGGGCTACAGGAGCAACCAACCAAGGTCAAGCAACGCCAGCATGGGTACAACAACTGTTGCGACAATTTTAGCAATAATATGAAAAAGAACAATTTTCGCACGCTAGGATTCGAAACCACTGAAAACAGCGTCGCCGTTAGACAGTGTACATAAGGCTCTTACACTGAGCTACACTCCTTTCCCAGAAAAGAAGGCATAATATAACAGTTTTCAAGTACTTATGCTTCCATTCACTGGAGCAAGTCTGTACTTATTAATATCAAGTTCTAATAATTCTAATAAGTATCGAGTGGCTATAGTGATTCGAAGCATAAGAACTTGAAAACTGTTCTACTATGCCTTCTTTTCTGCTAAGGATGCGTAGATCAGTGTTAAAGCCTTATGTACACTGTTTAACGGTGACGCGGTTTTCAGTGGTTTCGAATCCTGGCTTTCGGAAATTTTTTCTCTGATATATATATATAATATATATATATATATATATATATATATATATATATATATATATATATATATATATATATATATATATATATATATATATATATATATATATATATATATATATATATATATATATATATATATATATATATACACGAAAAATAATTGTTTTCCTATTTTTGCTATACAAAATATTAATCAAACATCAGACAACTTTAAAAATTTTACACATCCGCAACATCTTCAATTAGTAACTGCTGATGCGGATGAGGATGTGGACGCCACATGCATCACTATATATATATATATATATATATATATATATATATATATATATATATATATATATATATATATATATATATATATATATATATATATATATATATATATATATATATAATGACTAAAGTATTTGCGCAGAATGCCGGTATATTCATGTCTGACGTGTTTCTGTTTGTTATTGGAAGAATTTGCATTTCTTTTTATTTTATGCATCGTTACTAGTTCAGCATTCAAGCGTGAAAGTACAATTCTCTCAGTGTTAAAAGTTTATACTATTGCGATATGTCTCGAAGAAGCTGTGTTATTTCTCCGGATTGCTTTTTTTATATGTGGAGAATATACTATTAAAGCGCAACGAATAAACATGAAATTATGTTCGCGTACTTGAAACTAAAACTTGGGGATCAAGATAAAACTTGGACCCCCCATAAGGTGTGCGGGAAACTCCGTAAGTGGTACAAAGGTAAAAAACATAGGTTTCTTTTTGCCATCCATATGATGTGGTTTAAAAAACAGAACCACAATAACTACTGCTACTTTTGTTCGATCAACGTTAAAGGCTTCAATAGAAGAAAATAAATAAGAAATAATTTAATTAATTGTTATTTCAGCCATTCCTCTCGTGCTTCACTCAAATGAAAAGCCGGTTTCCCCAGTCTAATTTGGATGATATCAGATTGGAGTCAGAAGGAGAAGAAGATGCAGTGACAACACGGGAAGATTCTGGGTCTGAAATTTCTGTGCATGATAATCCTCACCTTTTTTTCCCTTGTTAAACGACCTTGTTAGAGATTTGGGACTTTCAAAAGATTCTGCAAGACTCAAGAATAAAAACCTTCTGTTGCCTAAAACGTCTTTTTCGTGGAACAGGCATATATAGAGTGAGAATTCACATCGTTTTACTTTAAAGAAAGAAATCTGTGTTCTGATGTGACATCTCACGCCTCATGAGGCAATTTGAAATATAATATGAATCATCTCAATGGCGTTTATTTATAGATTCGTCCAAAACAAGCCTAAAAGCAGTCTTGCTGCAGAAAGGAAATAAATTTGCATCGCTTACAGTTGGACACTCGGTGCATCTGAAAAAAAAATTATAAGGATTTGACTCTAATTCTTGAGAAAAGCAAGTATAAAGTTCAACGATGGATGATGTGGAGATTTTAAAATTCTAACCATGTTGTTGGGCCAACAGTCAAGCTATGCAAAATTTTCCTGCTTTCTAAGCTTGTGGAATAGTCGAGCTAGAGACCTTTATTGGGAGAAAACTAACTGACAACTTCGAAACACCCTAACTCCTGGTGAAAAGGAAAGCATGGTTCCTCTAAAAAACGTCCTCTTATCACCTCTTCATATCAAATTGGGACTAATGAAACAATTTGTTAAATCTCTACCAAAAGATGACCAAAAGATGCAAATGTTTCAATTTTCTATGTTCTAAATTCCAAAATCTCTCTGAAGCCAAGTTGAAAGAAATCCGGATTACAAAAACATTGTAGAAGGCATGCAAACGACATTTTTTACATTCACACATAGACTACACTCCTGAAAACTTAAGAGACTACAGCAAGAATTAAGGGGAAAGATTTCACCAGGATGTTATGGAAATGGAGAGACGCTACCAGGGAAGAGGGGATGTGATTATAATTGGTGATTATTGTTGGATGCTTAAAAGGGGAAACTGCGAATACTGGAAAATGAAAACGCATCAGAAGTATGTAAGAGAAGAAACAAAGATTCTGCAGACCAACAGAATAAAATACTTAACATTTATAAACAACTGTGCTTCATGGATAACAAATTTAAATATGCTAATTTTATAATAAAATGAAGCTTTTTTGATTTAGCAGTGTTGAATCATTTTAATCCCCTTTTTTATACGTGATAGGAAAAAATAGGGTTATTTTCAGATTCTGCACACAAAAATATATAAAGTTAAAAAAAAAAACTAATCAGGTTTATAAAAATATTTTTTTGCAGACTTGCGTTATTTATTGAATTAAATTATTCTTGAATTTTGTGAGATTTCACCCGTACAGTGTAATAAGGAAAGCAATATCCAAACAATTTTATTTTAATTTTTAATCACATTTCAAAGCATGATCATGTTTACCCAATGTATTTTTTTTATATTTAAACTTCTTGACTTATCATTGTCAACTATATTTATAATCACAATCCAGGATTTGAAAACTGAATACTAGATCTTTACACGTCTATAAGGGCAGAAGTACGTGTGCTAGTTCAGATCATATTTTTTCCCTTTATTCTTTGATTGAAAGAAACAGTTTGTTCACTGACTTCAAATAAAAGTGAAGATTCTGATCACTGAGTGTATCAGTTTTTTCCCATTTTGTGACATATTTGACGTAATCACTTATTACTCTTAAAATTGTGAAGCATAAAAATTAACATTGTATTTGTGTTCATCAAACTACTTTAAACTTTCTATTTTACTTTTTGTTTTGTTTATACGATGTAAAACTAATACGTTTTGGTTTTTTATATTGTAGAACTCGAATATACGAATTAAATCTGTTTTGGTAAGAAAAACAAGGTTTCCATTGTTCAGAAACAGTTTCATATTCTATCTACTCGATATAATCTTCCACGAGACTATAACGTCTTCGAAAACGCACACTAAAACCTTCATCTCTCTCCTCAATAATTTTGTCGTTTCTTTCTAGCATAATCCCTATCAAAACAAACTTTTAAGGGGTTGGGTGTTCTAAGGCTCCGTCTCAAATTCTTAACATTACCTCAGCTGCTTGCTCTTAACTGAGGTGTCGTTGAATAGTCTCAGTCACGTCTTGAAAAGGTGAAACCTAAGTTTTTTTTCGTCTTATCAACTCTTTTGCTCTCACTAATTCTCTTCTCCAGTTTCTTTATACCTTTCGAAATTTTGCATTACTCTTTTTTCATTGTCCCTATTACAGCAGGCATTGCTCTTATCCAGTCAACTACCCCCTCTACAAAATCTCATCCTTTTTCTGTCTGATTCATTGACACCAGATTTTAGTTTAACTTCCAACCTTACATATACTCCACTAGTAACGTCAGAAATGTAAATTCTGAAACACATTTTTTTATTTATTTTCTCAACTTTCTTTACCTTGAACGTTTTGGAACTTTCCTTAACCATACTGGAGTATGGCAGACCTCCGGCCTTTGCCTACCAGAGTTTATATGGTAATTCTTGTAACGCGCACGGTCTTCAAGAGTAAGGCTTGCAAACAGCTTCATTGTCTATAGAACGTTTATTTATTAAACTTAGTTAAGTACTGTTTATTTGTAAACAACAAATAACATGCACTACTATGGAAAACAGGAAAAGTTAATTGTACACTGAATAGGTTTAATTATTCACAGTTATGTATTTTCTCGGACCTTCTAACTTTTAATCGTAATTTTATCTTGTAATTCCTTTATATCTGACCCATGAATAGAGACCCTAAAACGAGCTTAGTTCGGTTCCTTGATATAATAATCTCTTCTACCCCACCTTGAGTATACAATTTACTGGTATTTTTTTAAAACATCCAATCGCAGCACTCTACGTCTAACTTACTCTTCATTATGACAAACATTTCTCTTTAGATACTTACTTTCAATACAGCACACTTGAGAAATTTATAAATCATTATATTTTCTGAAGGAAATCCCCAATATGTTAATATTCAGTCAACATCTAAACATAAGTTATGTTTATCTTTTGATATATATATATATATATATATATATATATATATATATATATATATATATATATATATATATATATATATATATATATATATATATATATATATATATATATATATATATATATATATATATATATATATATATATTAGTTGATGACTTTAAAAGGAATTTTAACGACAACTTTATGTAGTGAAGATCGGCGATGAAAGATAATAAGATCTATATCAATGATAGCAATTGAAGAGTAAAGCTATAAATGATTCCAAAAAAGTTATTCGCCACTTCTTTTAACCTTTATTTAGGCTTTTAATTCTGCTCAATTTTCTCATAAAAAAGGAGAAAATACAACACCTTTGCTCGTAAAATAGAGAAGTTATGTTAATTAAAGCTGAAATTTAAACTATTTAACTATATGAAAAAAAAAAAATATTTTAGTTTTGGGTTTTGTAGTTTGAGAATAAGGAATATAAACCTCAAATTCGTTTTAATAATTTGGACATTTTAATATTCTTCTTCCTATTCTCCAAATTAATTTCCCAAATATATTTGCTTATTTAGTTCAAGCCTTTTCATACTACTGTAACAGTTTGCTTAATTAAAAATGTCTTTAGAAGATTTTATGTTTTATTTTAGTTTCTCTTCCTCACTCACATATACACGCACAAACATATACAAGCACAAACATACACACACACACACACGTATATATATATATATATATATATATATATATATATATATATATATATATATATATATATATATATATATATATATATATATATATATATATATATATATATATATATATATATATATAAGATATAGCTTTCATTTCATGAATTCATTTATGCCTATTAATATTATTATTATTATTATTATTATTATTATTATTATTATTATTATTATTATTATTATTATTATTATTATTATCATCATCATTACTATTATTATTATTATTATTTACTTTTCTAGCTTCCTTAGTTCGACTTATCATAACCTGAACGACCGAAGTTTGCCGTGTAATACAGACCTAACTGATTGATGGAACGTTGCCGTTGGATACTGCCCTACTGCCATGTTACACCATATATATATATATATATATATATATATATATATATATATATATATATATATATATATATATATATATATATATATATATATATATATATATATATATATATATTAGGGATGGAGCAATACCAAAATTTTTTACCAATACCGATACCGATACCAAGACTTTCAACTTGACCGATACCGATATTGATACCAATACCGATACCAATTCTGAACTTTTAATATATATATTATATATATATATATATATATATATATATATATATATATATATATATATATATATATATATATATATATATATATATATATATATATATATATATATATATATATCCTATCCCAGTAAGGCTCTAGGGGTCTGTCAGCGGGGCCAGCATTCGTCTCCATCTAGATCGGTCTTAAATAATTTCATCTTCCACCGTAATTATTAAAATCTGGAACACACCCACGTTTATCTAACTTAATTTAAACTCCGTGTATCCCGACATGTCGGACTTCTTCTACCAAGATAAGATTTTTCCCACCGGAGGAGATATAAAAAAAAAATCAGCTGATATCGTCTCAGTGAATCCCCAACTGAATCCATCCATCTCTTCCTTGGTCTCACTCTCGGTCTCTTCCTCTTGGCGTCCACTATCATCTCCCTCTAGCCACTCTCCCATCCGGCATCCTCCATACGTGTCAAAGTCATCTCAGACTTTGCTGCAACAGTTCGAAGGGCAGAAAAAGATTGGAGTGAGTTAGTGAGAACGGAAAAATTGTAGTACGAAAATCCATAGACTTCTCCTTGTCATGGAGAGCTGCGTAAGTGGAACCACCCCAGATGTATGATACGTACTCCTTACAGGGGAGAACAGCAACCCTATAAAGAGAAAGCAACTGGATTGGTGTAAAAAATCACGAATTCGCAACAGAATACCCCATCTCTTAGAAGCTTGTTTAAAAAGAGAAGTAATGTGATCCTTCCAAGAAAGATCACGAGAGAAAGAAACACAGAGAATTTTAAGGACTGATGAAGGTTTAACTTGTGAGTTTTCGAAGATGTTACAGTTGGGTGGAAGACTGTGTCGAGTAGAGATATGGAGGAACAGAGTTTTTGAGGCATTGAAAACAACCATGTTTTCTCAGCCTCAATTTGAAATGCGAGAATGATCAGAGGTTAATTGCTCCAAGGCCACCATTCTTGGATCTGTTAAATGTTGCTGAGAGGGGCACCTTTCAAACTGAAAGGAGTAATGAAGGGTGATCTCATTAGCATGGGATTAGATAGGTAATGAAGTATGAGAGAGAAGATGAAAAGTGGAAAAAGTGTTGGGGACATGGCAAAATACTGAGGAACACCACTATTAATAGATTTAAAGGATGAACAGTGGCCGTCTACAACAGCAGCTATAGAACGACCGGAACGACCGGAAAGAAAATCAGAGAGAAGACCACAGAAAAAAGGAAAAATTCTGAAAGAGGGAAATTTTGAAAGTAAAAGCTTTGTACCAATTGAAGGCTTTCGATATGTCCAACGCGACAGAAAAAGATTCACCGAAATGCTGTAGAACGGAAGACCAAGAGTCAAAGAGAAGGGAAATGAAGATCACCAGTTGGGCCTTTTCTACGAAAGCCACACTGGCAATCAGACATGAGATTTGAAGAATTGAGATGTTTCCAAATCTTCTGGTTAAGGATAGATCCGAAAATTTTAGAAAGAACAGAGGATAAAGAAATAGGACGGTAGTTGGAAGGTGAGATGGTTCTCTCTTTCGGCTAGGGCTGAATGAGCGTGCATTTCCAGCAAAAAGGGAAGTTGAAGTAAAAAGACAGGGACGAAATAGTTTACCAAGTTAGGGTGCAAACCCAGAAAAACAAAATTTGCGAATCAAAGGAATGAAGCCAGCAGGACCGTCCGCCATCTAAAAGATAAGCTCTGAAAGAGTAGAAATGATATCTTTATTAGAAATTACAATTGTAGGCATAAAAGAATTGGAAGTAGTTGAAGTAAGAGGAATAGATCCGGAATCGTCTAAGGCTGAATTAGAGGAAAAGTTTGAGTGAAGTGTTCACCTTTAGAAGAAAGCAGAAGAGCAGTTGTGCTATCTGAAGGAACTAGAGGAGAGAAAGAGGAAGAAGAAAAGTTAAGAGTTGACATTTTTTGCAAAATACCAGAAAGATAGATTTTACACGATTCCGAGATATATATATAAGTTGAATGAATTTTTGGAATTTATAAACGAAGATAATCCCTGAAGACAGCATCCCTGCGGCGAATAGCGCGAGAACAAGTAGAGTTAAACCAAGGTTCGTTAGTCTTAATAAAAAGCAAAGAATATGGGAATGTACGCCTCCATGCCACGGAGAATCACTTCAGTAATGCGCTCGAGACAAACCGATGGACCCCTCTCACCGAAGCAATAATATATATATATATATATATATATATATATATGCGGATATATGCGGATATATATGCGGATATATATATATATATATATATATATATATATATATATATATATATATATATATATATATATATATATATATAATATATATATATATATATGTGTGTGTGTGTGTGTGTGTGTGTGTGTGTGTGTGTGTGTGTGCGTGCGTGGGTGTGTGTTACCATCACCCACGGAAAGGCCCTTTTCAAGGAGGGGGTATAATTAAAGGATAAATAAACCCTACTCAATCCTGAACCTAACGTAGATCCATCAACTGGGTACAGACAGAGGATTTAGAGAGAAGATTTTTTAAATACAGCAGAAAAAGCAGAAGATAGAGAGTTCCACAGAACAGATGTGGCTGGAAAAGAGGAGGTACCACAACATGCAAACCTTTAGTTTATAATGTTCACACAAAATTCATGTGCAAGCAAGGCACCCCTTTGTGCTGCTAGGGCGACGCAATGGTGGTGGAATGCGAGAGGTCAACTCCCTAGAGCACAAACTGTTGCAGTACCCATAGAAAAGAGAGAATGCGCCAACGTCACCTCATAGAGAAATAGGGTCAAGGGAGTTTGAAAGTAGTTGAAAGTTTATTAATCTATTAGCCTTAGACTCAACCTTATTCAAAAGTAGGGTGGAACTGGAACCACCCCAAATGTGAGAACAGTATTCCATACAAGGACGGATAAGACCCTTATATAATTTTAGTAACTGTTTAGAAGAAAAAATCCAGCAATCTAAATAGAACTTCCAGTATTTTAGAGGGTACCTTAGCAAACTTTGTGATATGATGGTTCCAAGATAATTTATTGTTTATGTTCAGACGAAGAATATTTATGTTATTCAAAGGTGAGACGGTAGAGCCGTCGAAGGAGATAGAAAAGTTGGGAGGTGTTTTTGAGAGAGAAATGTTAAGTTGAGTTTTCAAAGAGTTGAATTTCACAAGTTTGCTGT
The DNA here is from genome assembly GCA_009176605.1 of Armadillidium nasatum. Taxonomy (NCBI): domain Eukaryota; kingdom Metazoa; phylum Arthropoda; class Malacostraca; order Isopoda; family Armadillidiidae; genus Armadillidium; species Armadillidium nasatum. The sequence goes on along the minus strand of SEYY01022848.1, from coordinate 8,478 downwards.
AGCCCCACCAAGAAATCCCATCCATATCGGCAAGATTGAAATCAGAAAGTTGAGGAGAAGAAACTCTAGAAGCAAAAGAGGTAGCAGATTTGAAATGTCTAATAGAATGAAGAGTTAAGTCGTCGGCATAAGGAAAACAGTTAGAAGTACAGCTGAGGAGATCGTTGATGAATAAAGTAGGAGATAGAACAGAACCCTGAGGAACACCACAACTATATATATATATATATATATATATATATATATATATATATATATATATATATATATATATATATATATATATATATATATATATATATATATATATATATATATATATATATATATATATATATATATATATATATATATATATATATATATATTAGGGATGGAGCGATACCAAAATTTTTACCGATACCGATACCTAAAAATTCCCCGAAGCCGATACCCGATACCCGATACCTGAAAATATGCCGATACTTGCCGATACTACTACCGATACCGATACTTTACTCCTATACAAATTTTTTGCCGATACCGATACCGATACTGAAAAGGCCGATACCGATACCGATACTGGTATCGGAAAATATGCCGATACTTGCCGATACCGATACTTCACTCCATCCCTAATATATATATATATATATATATATATATATATATATATATATATATATATATATATATATATATATATATATATAAAAAAAAGACCGGAGTCCTACCATATTCCACCGGAGTTGGAAAAATCCATATATATATATATATATATATATATATATATATATATATATATATATATATATATATATATATATATATATAATATATATATATATATATATATATATATATATATATATATATATATATATATATATATATATATATATATATATATATATATATATATATATATATATCAAGATGGTAATCTTGACATGTTACTAATGAATTAAGTTAGGAATTAAAATAAAAATAAACTATTTTAGAAATTAAACAAAATGGTATGAAGGAAATGGCGTGAAAATAAATGGAAAAGCAGTTTTGTATTTCAAAAAATCACTTTTTGTGGAAAGCAGCATATCAATGTTCTTGAAACAGAAAAAAAACGTTGCAAAATATTACGTAATTAATAAAAAATCACATAAGTAAATTAATTGATGAAATAAATGATCTATTAGGTATAACCAGTTGATTTATGCTATACAAAGAAAAAACTGTCCTAATTTGACCAAATTCGGATATGTAGTTACAGAGATTTAGAATATAAGCCAAAAAATTTAAAAGTTTTTTTTTTTTTTTTTTTTTTTTCATACGTCCTCCGGCGGGCAAATGCCGGAGGACTACTAAATTCCACCGGAGTTGGGAAAAATCCTATCTTGGCCTAAGGAGGCAGATATGTCCTAATACATGGAGTAATACATGCAAGTCAAAGGAAGTTGGGAAAACAGATAAAGGGAGTGTGTTCCAGATTTTACCAGTAGAGCATATGCAAGATTGAGCATATTGGTTAAATCTGGGTTCTGCAAGTTGGACAAAGAAAGGATTAGACTATGTAGAAAGTCGTGCCGAACGAGCTCTTCTCAATGGAGGAGGTATGCAAGAGAGTTCGGAAGAGCAGTGTCTTTTGTAATTGCGATATCAAAGAGAGTGTCACAAAAATTCGACGGCAGAAAGGGATTGGGGAGAGTTAGTAAGTGCTGGAGTGTTGATGAGACGAAAATTCATAGACTCCACCTTCTCAGGGAGAGCTGTATGAGTGGAACCACCCTAGATGTGGAAAATATACTCAATACAAGGGAGGACAACACCCCTATAAAGAGCAAGCAACTGGTGTGGCGTGAAATAACTCTAAAGTCACCTCAGAACACCTAATCTCTTAGAAGCTTGCTTAGAAAGAGAAATAATGTGATCTTCCAAGATCGTGTCGAGTAGAGAGAGGGAGGAATTGAGTTTTTGAGGCATTGAAAACGACCATATTTTTTTCTGCCCCAATTTGAAATGCGAGATAGATCAGAGGTTAGTTGGTCCAAGGCCACAATCCTTGCGTCTATTAACTGTTGTTAATAGAGTAATGAAGGGTGAAGTCATCAGCATAGGAGTGGATAGGAGATGAAGTAATAGGGAGGAGGTCATTGATGAAAAGCATACAAAGTGTTAAGGATAGATCAGATCTTTGAGGAACACCACTATTAATAGATTTATAGGATGAACGGTGGCCGTCTACAACAGCTGCTATAGGACGACCAGAAAGGAAATCAGAGAGAAGGCCACAGAGAGAAGGATAGATTCCGTAAGAGGTAACTTTGGAAATCAAAGCTTTGTGCTAGACTCTATCTAAAGTTTTCGATATGTCCAGCGCGACAACAAAAGATTCAACGAAATACCGAAGAGCGGAGGACCAAAAGTCAGAGAGGAAGGAAAGAAGATCACCAGCAGAGCGTTTCTTACGAAAGCCATGCTAGCGATCAGAGATAAGATTAGAAGAATTGAGATGTTTAAAAATCTTCCTGCCAAGGATAGATTCGAAAACTTTAGAAAGAACGGAGGTTAAAGAAAATGGACGGTAGTTAGAGGGTTGAAAGAGGCCCCCCAACTTCGGCACAGGCTGAATGAGCGCACGTTTCCAGCAAGAAGGGAAGGTTGAAGTAGAAAGACATAGATGAAATAGTTTACCAAGGCAGATTGCAAGCTCGGAAGCACAAGTTTTGCGAATCACAGGAAGGATACCATCAGGACCGTACGCCTTCTTAGTGTTAAGCTTAGAGAGAGAGCAGAAATGACGTCTTTAGGCGAAATTACAATTTAAGAATAAATGAGTTGGATGAGATTGAAGGAGTAGGAACAACTCCGTCTAAGGTTGAATTTGAGGCAAAAGTTTGAGAGAAGATTTCAGCTTTAGAGGAAGGCAACACGGCAGTTGAACAGTCAGAAGATCCTAGAGGAGAGAAAGAGGAAGAAGCAAAGTTAGAATTGACATTTTTTTTTTTTTTGTAAAATGCCAGAAAGGGTGAGAGGAAGAGAAACCAGAAAGAGCATTGCATTTGCTGCGAAGAAAAGAGTTTTTGGTATCTCGAAGAATAGATATTGCACGATTCCCGGATGAAATATAACTTGTGTGATTTTCTGAGAATGCGTTAAATGCTGATATTAAATACCTAAATGCTTCGTTCGATATGTATTTTTTGATATTTTTAATATATTATTAAGGACATAATAAAAATTATGTTAAAAGATAAGTAAGTAATAAATTATCTTTCATTAAATTAATAAACAAATAAATGCTAAAGTTATATATAATGTTAACTATTTTTTGTAAAAAAATAAAATTAAATATACATCACCATAAAGTATTTTATAAAAATATAGCATTTTTCTCAGATTTTTTACAAAAAATAAAAGTAAGAATAAATATCTTTTTTAAAAAAAAGTTAATAAAATAAATATTTCAAAATTCTAGACAGTGTATGTTAGTTTATTAAAGAAACAGAAGTTAAGGAAAAAGACGAATTGGGAAAATTAAAGTTTTTACGAACTAGATATATTTAATTCTTCGTACGATAAGCATATTTTTTTAATTTTTAGAATATTAGTAAGGGAGGATAGAATAAGAATTGTGATAAAATATAAATATATTAAAAAAAAAAAAAAAAAAAAAAAAAAAAAAAAAAAAAAAAAAAAAAAAAAAAAAAAAAAAAAAGTAAATATATGGTCAGCATGAAATGTTTTAGAATAATATATTTCTTAAAGATTTTTTTAATAAAAAAAAAAAAAATTTTTAAAAGAAAAATGTTGATAAAATAAATATTTCAAAGTTTTAAACAGAGTAAGTTAGTTTATAAAAGAGAACATAAGTTAAGAAAATAGTTAAAATGGGAAAATTAAATTTTTTACAAAATAGCTATTTAATGTTGGTCACCAATAAATGAATAAATTATTTGTTTGTACAATTTCAAAACTACTAATGTAACATATATGTTAAGTTGATTGGTGAAATTTGAGGATTTCTATGTTTGATATAGATAAAAACCTAATTATGGGTGTTTGGGTTGTTGATATATAGATAACTTAAGCATGCAATATAAAGTTAGAGTTGTATTGGGGGAAGACTTGAATGATGTGAATACGGTGAAGACTCACAAAGATGTGTCTAGGACTCATCTCATCTTAGAGTTCTATATATACCAGTGGTTATCATAAATGAATATAATGATAGGGAAATATTGTCAAAGAAAGCAAATACGAGAATTTCAACCTTTGATTTTTCTATTTTCGACCTAGAAGCAGCAGACCTGTAATTAGTTATAGCATATAAATGAGAGAGAGAGAGAGAGCTGAACATTGGTTAAAAGAGCTTGATAGACTTTATATTTTAGGCATAGTGTTTACTTGTTCTCTTTTTAATGCATTATTAAACTCCCCATAAAGATTACGCAAGAAAATAGAAAATTGGGTGAAAGATGGCGTTTGTTACCTTTTAGTGTTAAGTATGTCGGCTCTTGATATGGTTAAAATGCAATGAACGCTAATATATAACTTCATGAAAACTTAATAGTAATAATAATAATAATAATAATAATAATAATAATAATCATAATAATAATAATAATAATAATATAATAATAATAATAATAATAATAATAATAATAATAATAATAATAATAATAATAATAATAATAATAATAATCATAATAATAATAATAATAATAATAATAATAATAATAATAATAATAATAATAATAATAATAATAATAATAACAATAATAATAATAATAAGATTGTATGAGGTGAGGTGATAGAAAATTGGTTTTGAACACTATGGATATGTTTCTTTTTTTCAATTCCAAGAAAAAGATGAAAATGTAGGGATACATTTACTCGTAAAATAAAAGAAGGCTAAAATAATGGAATATATATATTTAAGTGACAAACAGGATATGATGAGCGCTGGTGAGGACACAGTCTTTAGTGGGATGGGTCTAAGGAATAAACAGAGAAATAGGATAACAAGGATTTAACATACGAAGATAGATGGAGTTTGATAAGTTTTGATATTAAGCGTATCGGCTCTTGAAATAGTTGGGATATAATGATTAGGAAAATTAATAATAATAATAATAATAATAATAATAATAATAATAATAATAATAATAATAATAATAATAAGAATAAGAAGAAGAAGAAGAAGAAGAAGAAGAAGAAGAAGAAGAAGAAGAAGAAGAAGAAGAAGAAGAAGAAGAAGAAGAAGAAGAAGAAGAAGAAGAAGAAGAAGAAGAAGAATAATAATAATAATAATAATAATAATAATAATAAATAATAATAATAATAATAATAATAATAATAATAATAAGTATTTGAGATGAGGTTAGATGCTAGGGCTATGTCGGCTTCACCAGGTCAGCTGTTTGTTTCTATTTATCATTGTCATGGTTTACTTTGAAATTTAAAAGGGGTCATATTAAGTGAATAATATTATATATATATATATATATATATATATATATATATATATATATATATATATATATATATAATATATATATATGACAGGGTTGGTAAAGATGAGTAATGGCTGAGACACTAGTCTTTCTCAGAATGGGTATGTGTTTCCACCTTGGCACGAGAAACGTGAAAAAAAGTTAGCAAATATTTATTAAGCATATGAAAAGAGATTTAATAAAAATGGATATATATGTAAATTACTCTATAACCGTTCTTCGTTTCGAAATTTGTGCAGCTCTTATTATTGCGTAATGTTTTATAATAATAATTCAAGGTGAGTGGGTGCAAATCTTCAGTTTGTGTTCTGTTTACTTTAAGCTTAGTTGGGCTCGGTTCGTCTCTGTTGAATATTTTAGTAAGTATAGTATAGGGTGATAATATTATATAGTGAAATTATATATATTAGTGTCATATGCTTTAATTCTTTTTTTTTTTCATGGTAAGTTTAGTGTTCCGTTATGCCCTTTTTACTTATCCCGTATATGAAAAATACATATTTTTATATAAATGAAATGTTTTTGAAATATTAATTTAAAAATTTTTTAGTTACATTTCATAAAATTTATTAAAAATATTCAATGAAAAACTTTTTTCCCTAAAATTTTCTTTAATTAAAGTGAAACGAAATCAGTTTTAATCATTTATCTCTAAATAAACTTATATTGCTTATATTTTTGAAACAAAATCTGCATAAAAATGAACTCATGTTTGTGTGTCTTTTTATTTAGTTGAGTATGTCAATTTCTAGTATGTGATTAAATTTCTTCATCGGGTAGCTAAAATCCTGATCTTGCATAGTAAATTAGCTTATGGTGATGCATGTTTGTAATTGTTTGCGGTCCGTGCGAGGATGCAGTTGAGGGATCTCGCTCTCGGCCCCTCCTCACCCTACCCCACCAATCGAGAGCGTTGATCCCCAACTGCATTGTCTCGGTCGCGTGATGGACTAAGTACCTGCTCAGCGATCACAAAGTCGTGAGTTCGAACCTCGGATTTACTTATATAAAAATTGAATTTTTGTTCTGGAGTTTGAAAATGTATAACTTAGAGAAAAATGTGGATATATATTCTGTGATGACGTCATTCCTGTGACAAAGTAGCTTCGATTAATCGGTCGATATTTCGTTCGATATATCGTTCGATATATCGAACATGAAAAATTGTAAAATCGTTTGTCCAGGTAAAAAACCGCCTAAAATCCAGAATATGCCCAAAATCGTGGCATAAAGAAAGAAAAATTGGTGAAAATTGATGAAAATTGGGAAATTTGGTGAAAAATTAGTGAAATTTGGTGAAAAAAACCCAAAGAGGGGCCAAAACCCCCAAAAGTGGGACCTAAACCCCTAACAGGGGGCAAAAAGCCCCTCAAAAGAGGGGTCAAAGAGGTACCTGAAAATTTGGAAATTTGTGAAAGTTGCGCTTTTCAAGCCTCAAGAGCGCTAGAAAACCAAATCCTCCGGGATCTCGCTCATATCACGATATATATATATATATATATATATATATATATATATATATATATATATATATATATATATATATATATATATATATATATATATATATATATATATATATATATATATATATATATTTTATTTTTTTTTTTTTTTTTAATTAAATTAATTAAAATAATATAATAATAATAATAATAATAATAATAATAATAATAATAATTATGCACACTAATTTTATATATATATATATATATATATATATATTATATATATAATATATATATATATATATATATATATATATATATATATATATAATATATATATATATATATATATGATTCGGCTGCGGTCGAGAGAGGATGTGCTTGGAAACAGATGGGAAGAAGAAAAGTTAGGAACATCAGAAGGAAGTCAGAAGAGAAGAGTAGAGGAGAGGAGAAGAAAAGAAAAAAGAAGAGAAGAGAGGAGAGGAGAAGAGAAGAGAAGAAAAGAGAAGAGAGGAAAAGAGAAGGCTACTGAATAGGAAGCTTCAAGATCTTCTCCCTGAAGTTGCAGAGTTTGTGGAGTTTTGCCAGAAGAATGATATTGACCAAAGGTAAAAGGAAAAATTTAATATTTCGTTATAATATTTCAGTATTTTTTAATAGCAAATTAAAAGAAATTCATAAGAAAAAAAAAATTGTGAAGCAACATATATTTCGGTCCAAAGTACTTTCGACAATTAATAGAAAATTAAATATTTAAATGGAAAAAAGAATTAAGTTAGAAGTAACCTTTGGTCAATAATGAATGATGATTTCGTCGCAGTCGAGTCAGATGAAGATTAGTTATTTGCATGGTTCTAAGGACTGGGAACCCTTTTAACCAGGTTTTATTCCCTTGTACAGTTGCAGGAATTTCAAATTTCTGCAATTGACTCCACCCTGCATCATGCGGGATATGGTGTATTGTATAAAAAAAAAAAAAAAAAAAAATATATATATATATATATATATATATATATATATATATATATATATATATATATATATATATATATATATATATATATATATATATATATATATATATATATATATATATATATATATATATATATATATATAAACATTGATCCCTCCATAATAAAATAATTAAAAAAATTTGGTTCAGATTCCGATTCCTCCTCCTGCTCCTGCTCCTGCACTTCCTCCTGCTTCTGCTCCTACTCCTACTCCTGCTCCTGCTCAGACTCCGTTTGAAAACGAGTCAAAAATCGAAAGAAATTTTCGTGTCCTTTAAAAATGACCTCCGGCAAAAAGACGAGTCGCTCGCAAAGCCGTTTAGGCCTGTGACAGTAGCATGATCGTCAGGTAGCCAAATTTAGTAGCTATACCTAGCTCTTGCCGATCTTGCGATATATATATATATATATATATATATATATATATATATATATATATATATATATATATATATATATATATATATATATATATATATATATATATATATATATATATATATAATATATATATATATATAT
>SEYY01022847.1:62500-65000 GCA_009176605.1 Armadillidium nasatum | reverse complement strand
CGTAATTATAGCTCTTATCAGCTCCTCACTCGGACTGCAGAAGAAGAACCGAGAGAACGACAGAGAACTCATAAACGAGAAAATCACTGCCGTCAAGATATTAAATGAAAAATACCGTAAATCTGAATATTTGTAAAGTATAAAAAAGATCTACCTATCAGCAAGTTTACTCAAGCCCGGCTATCAACATAAGTAAATCACCAATGGCTATAACTCAACAGTAATAAAACGTAAAGTGACAGACTATCACACGATGAATACATATACAGTAAAATTATAGTATAAAAATATAATAGGTAAATTATCAGATAAAGTAAAAACTAGTGAAAAATCATATCGCAATAAGGAAACTAAACTAAGTACACAAGTAACATAATATAGACGCAAAAAATCGTATCAAATCGATACTACTGAGATAAAAATATTAAGACGTAAGGGGTAAAGTAGCAGTAAGTACACACGCTAAAAAGAAATTAAAAATATAGAGAAAGATACATATATAATAGTACCTAATTATTTAATGACAATCATAGTGAAATTTAAGAAAAGTGAAGAAACTAGTTAATAAATAGTAAAACGAAAATGATAACTATAGAACGATTAATAAATAACCTATAGAAAATAAAGTTAATAATGAAGAATCAATAAGTTAAGTAAAAACACAGATAAAGAAATTTAAGTGAGACACAATAAATAAATAAAATTACATTATCTTTTTATACTTAAAAAATTTTTTATAATATATACATATAAACTTAATATATAACAATAACAATCTTTAAACCACAATAAAATTAAATATTAATAATATTACCACTAAATACAAATATCAACAATTACTTCAATCATACTATATAACCATAATAACATAAACTAACTTACTTTAATTATATTTCAATTATATGATAATAATACCTTATTAACTTTACACATACTTGTAACTTATTTAAGCTGACACCTTTATTAATTCTATACTTTCACTAACTTTATAATATACTTATCATCTGACTATATTTATTACCATATTTACAATATTTCATCTATATACTCCATATTATTCTTCAATTTTCCCTTCCTTCTCTTGTATGATACTCATAAGTATATGTACTAATAAATACTCTCACTACCTATAAAGCTTAAAGAACTATTATAATCCTTTGAATTAACCCATGGAGGTGCGTACTAATTCAAAACGACTGTTCGACCTCAATAGTTCACTAATACATATGTATACACCCACACACTTCAAACGAATATAAAACACTAATGTATATTCTGGCCTATATATATATATCGAGGCCACCATCTTTGTGACCCAATATAACAATACAATACACTAATGTTAAACATATATATAAATGGAACCTTAATGAAAAATAGTAAAACAATATATAATTAGGACGAACGTAATAATTTAACATTTATGTAATATAAATAATAATAATCAACTCAATACATAAATATACATCATGCATAATTATATCTCTAATCTACACCTATCCAAATAACTGATAAACGAAGTTACTAATCAAGTCGAATGCACTAATCTCAAATAAATAGCTACTAACGAAAGCATCTCGATATTATATAAAGAATATACAGTATGTGATAATAATTAATAAAATGCAATTTAATACGATATAATAGAATACTACATTAATAAACTAATATATATTAACCATCAAAATACAATATGCTAAACACACAATAAAAATAAGACAATATATTAAATAACGAATTTAATTAAGTGAACACCACTACAAAACTCAAATCGCAATATATACATTTACAATATTTCTCAAGACTCAAAAATCCTTAAAATAATGAAAACATCACTCACATAATATGAACCACTAAATAGTCCAATCAATACACATAATTACCTGAATACACGTAATAATAATTACATTAAATAATCAAGTAAATACTTAATAATAATAAAAAAAAAAAAAAAAAAAAAAAAAAAAAAAAAAAAAAAAAAAAAAAAAAAAATTAAATAAATAAATAATGAATAATAATTAATTTATTAAATTAAATAATAGTTAATAATAAATATAAAAAAAATATAATTAAATAATAATAAATAAATATAATAGCATTACCTATTAATCTTTTTAATTTCTTAATATATTAATCACCATTAAATATTAGTATAATATTAGTATAAAAAATATATAATTACAATAAAAAAAAATTATTTAAAGATTATGACGGATTATATAATTTGAATTATATAGTTATAAAAGTAAATAAAAAATAATTATGATTAATAAATAATATTACTAATAAAATAATAATTTAATAAAGTATAAATAATGCATCAATAATCAAATAATACATTATATCAACCATAATCTAATAAATAGATAATATAAACTAATGATTATAAATCGATACATTACATAACATACAATTATATTAAATTAATAATTAATAATATCAAATAACTATTCATCCAATTACCATTATAAAATTATACATATTAACTATATCGATTATA
>SEYY01022847.1:52500-55000 GCA_009176605.1 Armadillidium nasatum | reverse complement strand
TTAATTTGTACTTTATTATTTTTATCGTATTATATTTAAACTTTAATTGCTGATCTTATTATCATAATTTGTCCTTTCTATTTGTTTATCTTATTTTCGTAATTATTTATCTTATTTTCATTTTATCTTAACATGTTTTATATTTTTATTTTTTTTATATATTAACTATTATTTCTTATTTTTTTTCTTCAATTCTTTTCATATTATCTTATTATATATTAATTATTATTTCTTATGTTTTTATCTTCAGATTCCTTTCATATTTTCTTATTATATATTAATTATTATTTCTTATCTTATGTTCATTTTCCTTTCATTTTATCTTATTATATATTAACTATTTTTTCTTATCTTTTTATCTTCATTTTCCTTTAATATTATCGTATTATATATTAACTTTATTTCTTACCTTTTATCTTAATTTTCGTTTCATATTATCTTATTATATATTAATTATTAATTCTTATCTTTTATCTTAATTTTTCTTTCACATTATCATATAATATCATGACTGTATTCCTTATCTTATTTAAATTGTTATCATATAATATTTTAACCTTACGATATGGTATTTACACCTTCTAAAAATTTTTTAATAAATGATTACGTTAATTTTAACTGCAAATTTGTGTCCTTTTAGTATTGGCACTTTGACTAATAAAGAGCTAAAAAATGATGCTATATCATCATTATGGTAGAGAGAGTTTCTTTTTTTTTCCTTTCAGCCGTTACAGTCTGACTTCCAGTTTGATACCTGAATGAAGAATTCCGGATGACTTCGACAATTCGTATTCCCTTTAAAAACTGTTCAAAGTATTTTTTTTAACTAAGTTTTAAATATTTCATACAGGAGATTTTATTTTACAATATATAGGCAGATTTTGCGTTATTATTTTTATTATTATCATTATCATTATTATTATTATTATTATTATTATTATATTATTATTATTATTATTATTATTATTATTATTATTATTATTATTATTATTGTTATCATTACTATTATTTTTATTATTTTAATTATTTTTATTATTATTATTATTATTATTATTATTATTATTATTATTATTATTATTATTATTATTATTATTATTATTATTATTTATTATTAAATTATATTATTTTTTTTTTTTTTTTTTTTTTTTTTTTTTTATTGAGAAAATATTTATTTTTTTAAAAAAATATTTCTGAAGGTGAAATATCATAAATTAATACCAAAATGCCATATAAATATTAATATCAAAGTTTTTTAATATCACATCTTCGAGTGATATTTCTTTATATAAATATTCATTAAGTATCTAAAGTTTATTTTAATATACGTCTGCAATTATATATATATATATATATATATATATATATATATATATATATATATATATATATATATATATATATATATATATATATATATATATATATATATATATATATATATATATATATATATATATATATATATATATATATATAAATTGCAGGTGAACTTATCACTGTAAAATAGAATTTGATGTCTGTATTAAAAGAGGGTTGCATTCCATTCATAACTTTATGATCATAACTAATCAAATCTAATAGATGCTCAGTGTATTTAAATATATTTGGAGAATTTGGCGATAACTCAAAAAATTTTGGTTGATTTCCACTGTGTTAAACATATGATTCCTTATCCTAGATTAAAACTTTATAGAAAATTTTGGATTGACACCTACCATTCTTAGACAGTTAATAATTCTGATAATTGGAAAAATATGGTTAATTTCCAAAGTTTTTTTAAAATATGGATTCTCATTTTGTTAATAACTCCATAAAATGTGGATTGTGTTTAGTGTTCTATAATATAATTTGCTATCTAAATAATGAATCTAGAAATTATGAAATATGTTCAGTATATTTAGAAATAGTTTGCCATTATAAAGATAACTTTAGAAAACTTCAATCACTTTCAGTGTTTCTATTGATATCGCATCAACCCTGCAGATAAATTTTGTAATAATAATAATAATAATAATAATAATAATAATAATAATAATAATAATAATAATAATAATAATAATAAATAATAATAATAATAATAATAATAATAATAATAATAATAATAATAATAATAATATATAATAATATAATAATAATAATAAATAGTAATAATAATAATAATAATAATAATAATAATAATAATACCAAAAAAAATAAAGATAAATAATAAAAATAATAATAATAATAAAAATAATAATAATAATAATAATAATAATAATAATAATAATAATAATAATAATAATAATAATAATAATAATAATATTGATAAAAATACTAATGAATTTATTTTATTTCTGTTGTCACTCATTGAACAGAAAAGAATTGACAAGATGTCCAACTGTTCTTTTCTTTTCATATTTTTCTCATTAATCGTGTCCTTCCTTTGTCTTAGACCTACTTTACGAGGCCTTATCTTCTTATAGATGAAATTCAAATTTGGGTATATATATATATATATATA
>SEYY01022847.1:32500-35000 GCA_009176605.1 Armadillidium nasatum | reverse complement strand
TTAATATCAAAATAGCAAAAAATGATATCAAAATAATAATAAAAAAAATTAAAAAAAAAAAAATAAAAGTAAAAAGTTTAAAAATAATTCTAAAAAAATAAAATAAAAATTAAAAATATAAATGATAAAATAATATTAACATTGAAAAAAAAAACACTATAATAGGAATAATAATAGTAAAAATAATAGTGATTGGAAAATAATAATAAAATAACAATAATAATAATAATAATAATAAAAAAATAAAAAATAATAAAATAATAATAATAATAATAAAAATAATAATAATAATAAATAATAATAATAATAATAATAATAATAATAATAATAATAATAATAATAATAATAATAATAATAATAATAATAATATAATAATAATAATAAAATAGCCTTAGTAAATAATATAAATTATTTTTATTATTAATATTATCGTTATCAATATTAATATTGATTATTATTACTATGAGCACAAGAACATTTGACTCCTACTGGTATACAAAATTCTTCCTTTTCCTTTTTGTTCTTTTTAGAACTTTTCGTTCCATATTATATATATATATATATATATATATATATATATATATATATATATATATATATATATATATATATATATATATATATATATATATATATATATATATATATATATCACACAAGTATCTCCGGAATTTAATGAAAATGTTAAAGATCATTTAACTTTTCTATCTCAATTCACCAAAATTATTTCAGATTTGTTCATTTAGTTAAACAATAAATAAAGTTTCAGCAATTTCCAGAGGGACTATTTCAAAAGAGTTATGACCTTCGGAATAAAGATTTAATCTTAACAAGTGTTAAGATATATATATATATAATATATATATATATATATATATATATATATATATATATATATATATATATATATATATATAATATATATATATATATATATATATTATATATATATATATATATATATATATATATATATATATATATATATATATATATATATATATATATATATATATATATATATATATATATATATATATATATATATATATATATATATATATATATATATATTATATATATATATATATATATATATATATATATATATATATATATATATATATATATATATATATATATATATATATATTATATATATATATATATATATATATATATATATATATATATATATATATATATATATATATATATATATATATATATATATATATATATATATATATATATATATATATATATATATATATAATATATATATATATATATATATATATATATATATATATATATATATATATATATATATATATATATATATATATATATATATATATATATATATATATATATATATATATATATATATATATATATATATATATATATATATATATATATTATATATTATTATTATTATTATTTTAATTGTTAAAATTTGGAAATACATCAATATCCATTTTCACGCCTTTCAATCTTTTTATTTTTTTTTTTTTTATTTTTTTTATTTTTTTATTTTTTTTTTTATTTTTTTTATTTTTATTGTTTTTATTTTTTATTTTTATTTTTATTTTTTTTGTATTTTCATTTATAAAATATTTAAATTAAAAAAAAAAACACCTGTTGCCTGTTTTTCACATAAATTCAAAATAAATGATTTTGAGACTGACGTTTGAAAAATAATGTATGACGTTTTTTGTGATTAATTTTTTTTTTTATTAAGTTTGTATTTATTATTATGAATATTTTTTGGTCTTTATGTTTATTATTTATGCTTTCCTATTTACTTATTTAATTATTTCTTTTATTATTTACTTATTTTATTTACCGAATAACTCCAGCTCCAACTCCAGCTCTAGCTCTAGCTCCCAGCTTCAGCTCCAACTCCATCTCCAGCACCAGCTCCAGGTCCAGGTCCAGCTCCAACTCCAGTTCCAACTCCAGCTACAGCTCCAGCTCCAGCTCCAACTCCAACTCCAACTCCATCTCCAGCTCCAGCTCCAGGCCCAGCTCCAGCTCCAACTCCAGTTCCAACTCCAGCTCCAGCTCCAGCTCCAGCTTCAACTCCAACTCCAGCTCCAGGTCCAGCTCCAGGTCCAACTCCAGTTCCAACTCCAGCTCCAACTCCAGCTCCAACTCGAGCTCCAGCTGAAGCTCCAACTCTAACTCCAACTTCAGCTCCAGCTCCAGCTCCCACTTCAACTCCAACTTCAGCTCCAGCTCAAGACACCCACAACAATATAAAAGAGGGGAAAAAACTTATATTATTCTTGTATTAACATTTATTTAATATTATTTTCTGTTGGATTTAAAAGTTATTATTATTATTTCTGACAATTTTATATGTTTGAAATTTTTCCCATGAGATTTAAAGCTAAAGTTCAATAGGTATAAAATAATAAAATATTAATAATAGTAATAATAATAATAATAATAATAATAATAATAATAATAATAATAATTACAATAATGATGA
>SEYY01022846.1:142500-144384 GCA_009176605.1 Armadillidium nasatum | reverse complement strand
CATTAAGTATAAAATATATAATAAATTTACATAAATTACAATAATAAGAAAAAAAAGAACTTATAAACGGTTCATGACCCTCTTAACAAAACCAATGATGATATAACTCAACGCAGTATAAAAAGTGCGCAATCGAGTGGCATAATATAATGATTAATCTTTTCTAAAATCTTGAAATTTTAATTGAATGATATCAAAAGTTTCGTGAATACAATATTGACCTTCAAATAGGGCTCTGCCCGTAAGTGGTGTTGATAACAGTGAAAAAAATAATAAATAATATAATAATAATAATCTAAAAACATAAACAGACACGTAGGAAGAAGGATGGGGGTTGTGGGGGAATTGTAAACTTTCACAGTCCCTATGGGGTAATTCTTTCCCCCCCCCCCTCTGGGGTAATGTTTCCGCTATACATGGATTTCTTAATAAAGTTATCCTATATATATTAACGGCATATAAGATAATTCTTATACTTACATTACATATTTTCGATATATATATATATATATATATATATATATATATATATATATATATATATAGTATATATATATATTATATATATATATATATATATATATATATATATATATATATATATATATATATATATATTTATATATATTATATATATTTTTTTTTTTTTTTTTTATCTTGGTCTCCTCCTTTTTTTTCATGATTAGATTATTATATTATTATTATATTATATTATTATTATTATTATTATTATTATTATTATTTTTTATTGTACTAGTAGTAAGTAGAATTAGTAACAGCTGTATTTTCTTTATTAATGGTAATTTTATAATTATTATTATTATTATTATTATTATTATTATTATTATTATTATTATTATTATTATTATTATTATTATTATGAAATGCCTGTGACGGGAAGTAGATGCAGAGAAGTAAATGTTTTGCACAATACGAAACCCCCACCGACGAGGAAGGTCTTCCGCATCACTGATTTCTTTTTTCAAAGTCTCAAAATCTTTAAATTCATATTATTGGGAGTCTTTAAAAGTGTGTAATTGAATACAGAGAGTCTATTATTTCATTAGGTAATAGCTCTTGTCTCATCCGCTTCTGTTGAGTAATAGTTCTCTGATATACGTGATAAATTATCATTCGGGCAGGAACTATTGTTCGGAAATAAATGCGTCCGGTCCTCTTTCGGGGATTTAGGGGGGGGGATTCTTTATCGAATGCACGCAGTGTCCGCATTCGAGGGAGAGGGCGGATGTAATTGCTTTGAAATATGTCATTTATTGTGCGCATTTGAGGGGCATTTGCTAAATTACTAAACGTGTCCTCCTTTGGACAAATAATTGGATGACGAATGCACATATTTGTAATTGAAGGACAGGGCTGGTGCAATTGCTCTGAAATAAGGGATTAATGCTCACTTCTGGAACGATCGCTAAAAATTCTAATATTGGATGCATTCCCAATTAAATATATTAATTATCCTCAATCTTTAGTAACAGTCAGAAAAAAGTATTCTAAACATCCTCATATACGAGAGACATTCGCTAACAAATACGCCATGCAATTGCCTTCAGGAAGCAACCGTTTTGAAAGACTAGAAACGTCCGAATTTAGAAATCTTCAAGAACTTCTTGTATTCGTGAAACATCGCTCTAAAATACAGATAGAATCTGCATAACGACAATACAATGATAAGGAAAAATACATTATTTTTTGAAATATCTTCATTCTCGAAATATCAACTCAGCACTCAGATATCAATATCATCAGCCATATTATTCACCCAGACATCCACATCATCAACTATATTATAAAACGAAACATCCTTATTTTAATCCATATCCTCTCATATTATCCATGACATCTAAGTTCTCACGATCTTTTTAACAT
>SEYY01022846.1:135000-137500 GCA_009176605.1 Armadillidium nasatum | reverse complement strand
ACAAATAGAAGAAAAGGACAGTAATTTGACAACGAGGAAAAAGACAGTAACTTGACAAACAGAAGAAAAAGACAGTAACTTGACAAATAGAAAAAAGACAATAACGTGATAAATAAAGGAAAAAGACAGTAACTTGACAAATATAAGAAAAGGACAGTAACTTGACAAATATAAGAAAAGGACAGTAACTTGACAAATAGAAGAAAAAGACAGTAATTCGAAAAATAGAAGAAAAAGATAGTAATTTGACAAATATAAGAAAAAGACAATAACTCGGCAAATGGAAAAAAAAGACAGTAACTTGACAAATAGAAGGAAAATATAGTAATTTGACAAGTAGGATAAAAAGACAGTAACTTGACAAATAGAAGAAAAAGACAAGTAACTTGACAGTAATCATATCGAATTGAGTTTTTGTATCCTAAAAATTGAATTACACTTTCCGTACCACTCTCTCAGGTGTCAAATACTCCACTCAAAAACCTTGATCAAAATTCCTCTTTTTTTTTCTGAAAGAAAAAAATTCGATCAAAATTATAAATTTTAATAAAAAGGAAATTACGTAAATCTATAATTAAGTGTTGTCTATTTCTCTCTTAAACTGTGCATATTCTAATTAATACGTAAACGACTGATTCTTCAATTTAAAGCTAATATATATATATATATATATATATATATATATATATATATATATATATATATATATATATATATATATATATATATATATATATATATATATATATATATATATATATATATATATATATATATATATATATATATATATATATATATATATATATATATAAACGTAGAGTTAATATCACGTGCTTATTTAGCGAGTGAGAGAGATTAAAATGTAATTTTTAATATGTCTTTGTAATCTCTTCAACCATTACGGAATCCTTACAAACTTTATAGGAATCATTATAAAAAAATCTGCAGATTCTTAGGAATTCATTACGGAATCCTACAAATCTTTAGGATTTACTAAGGAATCCCTACAAATCCAATGGAATTAGTACGAATAACTCTCTTAACATTCTCAAGATTTTAACCGAAACAAATCAGAAAAGTGTAATGCTTCGAGTTGAGAATGCACAAAGCGCGTACTCTCTCTCTCTCTCTCTCTCTCTCTCTCTCTCTCTCTCTCTCTCTCTCTCTCTCCGAGAGATACATTACTTGCATCGTAATTGCTTATGGTTGGATACGAATTGTATGGGTAGCTTTCTCACTCATCGTGTGTTTAAACGAAGCAATTCGAACACGGACGGATCATTTCTTAGGTATCTATTATTGAGTATTCAATGCGATCACGAAGCAAACGTTCAAATATAGAACACGAATGGATCGTTCATAAGATATTTATTATTATGTTCTCAATGTGAACACGAAGCAAACGTTCAAATATCGAACACGAATGGATCGTTCATTAGATATCTGTTTATAGTATGTTCAATGAGGGCTCGAAGCGACCCCTAATAATGATTCGCATAACATTCACAGACCAGCAATGCTTAACGAACACAAGAAACGAACATGCCATTCGCTTAGGGATTCGCTTAATTAGAAATATTTGTTGTTAATACAATTATTTATTTATTTATTTATTATTTATGTATTTATTTATTTATTTATTTACCCAATTATAAGCTTAAAGTATATAGATAATCTCTTTATGATCTTTTAATATTCCTATTAAAATAAAAAAAATATTTTAATTAATAATAGAAATTAAAATAAAAAAATTTTGATATGCCAAAAATTTTAATACAGAAATTAAAATTGAAAAACTGGATTCTAGAATCAAACACACATATATATATATATATAATATATATATATATATATATATATATATATATATATATATATATATATATATATATATATATATATATATATATATATATATATATATATATATATATATATATATATATATATATATATATATATATATATATATATATATATATATATATATATATATATATATATATATATATATATATTATATATAAATATTAAAAAAAAAAAAAAAAAAAAATTTTATCTTCAAAAAATAATAATAATAATAATAATAATAATAATAATAATAATAATAATAATAATAATAATAATAATAATAATAATAATAATAATAATAATAATAATAATAATAATAATAATAATAATAATAATAATAATAATAATAATAATAATAATAATAATAATAATAATAATAATAATAATAATAATAATAATAAATAATAAATAATAATAATTTAATTAATTAAAAATAAAAAATAAATGAATAAAAATTATTATTTAATTTAATTCATTTATTTATTTATTTGTTAATTATTTTTTATTGTTTTTAAAGTATTATTTTAATTGTTATTTAAAGATATCATTATTACAACAATTACTATTTTTAATTATGATAATAATAATAATTATAATAATAATAATTTCAATAGTAAATATTATAATTTCTTTACTATTATAAATA
>SEYY01022846.1:117500-120000 GCA_009176605.1 Armadillidium nasatum | reverse complement strand
TTTACTATGTTTTCTCTGGCGGGCCCACAGACAATCCACCAGAATTAAGGACCATTTAACGGCTGTGATGTCAAATTAAATTTGAAAAATAGAAAGGAGAGACGCTAAAATATTCACTACTCCATTTTTTTTTACTTCTCTGGTTGGTGCATTGCAAAAATTGTCCTAACGAATCGTTGGGACAATTGTCCAAAATGTCACAGTAAAATTTTCAATAGAGAAAAGATATGTTAAGCTTAAGAAAGTCACTTCACCGATTTATTTTCTAATAAGAAAATAGTTGAAAAAATTTGTTGTGACATTCGTTAGGACAATTTTTGCAGTGTGTGCAAAAGACTTAAAGTGGGAAGATTGTTCCAGACTTTACCGGTAGAATATATATCAATATGTCATACATAAAAATCTTCAACACACTTTCATAAATATTTTTTGCAGGTTTTTCGGAAATAAGCTATAAGAAATGTAATAATAAAAATAAATATTAATAAAAATATATATAAAAATAGACAAAAAAAAATTTTTTCATGAGGCAAAAATTGCCGACATATTCAAACTGAAGAGAAAATGATTGACAGATATTTTTTTCAAAAGTGTCGACCATTTAACCTGTTGACTACTTCCCCGGTCGATGATTTGGTTCTAGGTCTATCAGGAAGTACTAATAAAATAATCACTATAAATGAATGCAGACAATTATGTTCTGATAAATAAATAAATTAAATTAAAGGCCGACATGTCCCATATATATATATATATATATATATATATATATATATATATATATATATATATTATATATATATATATATATATATATATATATATATATATATATATATATATATATATATATATATATATATATATATATATATATATATATATATATATATATATATATATATATATATATATATATATATATATATATATATATATATATATATATATATATATATATATATATATATATATATATATATATATATATATATATAATATATATATATATATATATATATATATATATATATATATATATATATATATATATATATATATATATATATATATATATATATATATATATATATATATATATATACACACAAAGTGAATATTTCTTAAATGATATATCAATATATAATAATTATAAAGATTTTTATTTACACATGAAGCAATTGAAAAATTACTTTTCTCACGGTTCCTAACAAAGAAATTAGGAAGATAAGGTTAGGTTAGGTTCACTTTTATATTTATTTTGTACTTCACAATTTAATATACTATATATATTATATATATATATATATATATATATATATATATATATATATATATATATATATATATATATATATATATATATATATATATATATATATATATATATATATATATATATATATATATATATATATATATATAATATATATATATATATATTATATATATATATATATATATATATATATATATATATATATATATATATATATATATATATATATATATATATATATATATATATATATATATATATATATATATATATATATATATATATAATGTGTTTGTGTGTGTGTGTGTGTTTCACGGACATTTGACTTCAATGATTGAAGACAAATGCATAGCATACGAACATTTGTATAATAAGGTTCGCGGGGAGGACCTGTCCTTCTAATTCTATTCTATATTTGGCACAAGCTCAAATGGGGGAACTCTCTCTGAAAAAAAAAAGGAAAATACCCCAAATCGTAGAAAAGGAAAAGTAGTCGACAATATCATCATCACTCACGGGTCGGGGGTACGGGGGCAGAGCCCTCCGTAGACATATGCTGGGTATAACACCCAATTTAAGTTTTTTAAGTTCATCAATTGTCGTAAAAAAACATTTTTTTAAACATCTTACTTTGAACCACAGTAAAAATTTTGTGGATCCTCAAACTGGAGCTTACACTCAAAATATACAGGCTACATGGAGTGTACTTAAATATAAAAATTAAAAATATATAAATTTTTTTTTTTATTATTTTCCATTTTTTTTTCAGAGAGAGTTCCCCATTTGAGCTTGAACCTATATATATATATATATATATATATATATATATATATATATATATATATATATATATATATATATATATATATATATATATATATATATATATATATATATATATATATATATATATATATATATATATATATATATATATATATATATATATATATATATATATATATATATATATATATATATATATAATAAAACAGTCTAAAGTAAAGGAGTTACTTAAACCTACCAAAAAAAAAAAAAAAAAAATCATAAGGTCACAACGCATTCACTTCAGAAAAACAAGCATACATACATACATACATACATACATACATACACACATAAATATATACATACATACTATTTTCGTATAAATAACCCCAATGGGTGTATAATATGTGAAAAACTTCAAAAGAGCATTTATCAAATTTCCTTATTTAAAAA
>SEYY01022846.1:100000-107500 GCA_009176605.1 Armadillidium nasatum | reverse complement strand
ATATATATATATATATATATATATATATATATATATATATATATATATATATATATATATATATATATATATATATATATATATATATATATATATATATATATATATATATATATATATATATATATATATATATATATATATATATATATATATATATAATATATATATATATATATATATATATATATATATATATATATATATATATATATATATATATATATATATATATATATATATATATATATATATATATATATATATATATATATATATATATATATATATCAGTTCCAATAGAAAAGGAGACTTACATCTGTCCAACAGAGTACGAAGATCAACAAGAAGTTTTGAGGAAGAAAAGAAGAGCTCAAGGTAAGTTTTCATAACGAAAAATATTTTACCCTAAAAATAAACATTTTCCCCTAAAAATTTCTTCAGAATAATTTATCCCTTTTCCTAATTCAGAAAATACCCTTAAAAATTATTATCCTTTTTATTGAGAATATATTTGTACAAAATACATATTAAAATAACCCTTCTCTCAACTGTAATTCATGTCTCTTGTTGTTGTTTTTCTCTAAACAATACTTTTGGTTTTAAAATAATATTTGGTATTGAAATAATTTGGTATAATTGTTCTTCATTTTCATAAAGAAAATCATCTGTCAAATTGGAACACAAATCTAAAGGGTTAATGTTTTACATTCTTTAAAAATATTATTTAATGAAGTTAAATATTTTACTTAAATTTATCAATTTAAAATTATTAATATTATTACATTAATTAAATTTAAATTTAATTTATTGTAATTAAAACATTGTTTAATATTGTAAAGTTGAACAGAGTTAATATCTATTAATTTATTACAGTAAGATCCAATTAACGAATATAAAACATAATGTAAATGTTAAATTTTGGATAAAATTAAACATAGTTTTAATTAATTAATAATAATTTGCAAAATAAAAATGTAAAACATTAATCCTTTTGGAATAAAGTTCATTTTCAATTGGTTCTATATGTTTTTCAAGAAATTATTTACTTCATTACTGTAAAATGGTTCTTCATTACATCTTTAAAATTTCATCAAGTTTAAAATTTATACCAATTATTATATATTTCTTCAGCTGTACTTGTTCTGTTAATATTTATATTTTCATGTAAATAAGCAACATTCTTCCTTTAAACTTTAAATTTTAATCTTTATCACTTTAAGTCTCTGGAAATAATGTTTACATCAATTCATCACTGCCTATTGCATTACCAATACTTGGCTTATTATAGCCGGTTAAATTTTATTCATTGTTTCCTGAGCTACTACCTGTATATATAGTTTATGTTATTTTTTTATGTTTTAGCATTAAATCTTCTCACACTATCTTTCTCAGAAAATCAAGCCCGAAGAAACGGCAACAATGGAGGTATTACAAATTTTTATTCAGTTTCTTCAGGAGTTTCCCCCCCTCTTGGTGTTCTTACCTCTACTGTATTTAGTTTCGTGAATAGGGGTACAACTTCAGAATACTTAACGCATGTGAAAGGAACCTCAATTGACGGTCGTTATGCTCAGGTAACGTCTATATCATCGAGAACCTTTTTCGCTCTTCCAACTCGCATAAAAGGAAACCAAGTAGATGGATTAGTTTCCTCGCTTATCAGAACAACGGTCACTGATGGGTATTCTCAAACTATTGTTTCCAGGATATATCATACAACGATAGATGGAACTTACGCTCAGTTAGTAGAGACAGAGACAAAGGGTGTATCACCTAGTTCGGTCAATTATATAACTATATTGCAAGGAGAAGAACTTCATGGAACATTTCTTTCTAACCCTGATCAATCTGTAGCAACTCTCCAGTTTAGCCATTTAGAAGGATCACTTAATCCTACTCCTGTTGCAGAAGAAGTAGTTACAGTAACAGGAACTTATGGAAAATTCATAAGGAATGGATTAGGGAGTGACGCAACTTACTCTGTGTTCACAGGATCCTATGTTAAAAACCATAAAACTTACATGTTCTTCTTTGGAAACTCTGCTTTACCATCTCAAATGAAACAGACCAATGATAATGGGAAAATAATTCTTGACATGGAAAAGGACATGAAACTCTTAATGCCTTCACAGCTAAAAATGAATAATATGGCTTCCAAAGACTTTTTAGTTGGAGAAGGAATGATAGACGGACTTAAAATGGATGGATTATTTATTGCAGATTCTAAAGGTTTTGATGTTAAAGGAGCACGAATAAAAGACGGAGGAGGTGTTAAAATGCTCACTGTTACAATTGGTAAGCCAACTACGGTGATAATGGATGATCAAAGAGAAAAAGTAACTAAAGGAACATTAAAGGATCAAGATATTGTTACTTCTGTTTTTCAGTCGGAAAATGAAAAAGAAAATGAAATAGATTCGGCTCTGTTTCGTGGTCGGAAAGCACATTTCAATGAAGATATTTTAATAGAAGATATTAACCCAACCCATCCACTTCCAGTACACTTACCTACCTTTGTAATTGAAGAGCCAAATCAAAATATCGGAGAAATATTAGAAAGAGAAAAACTATTTATAAGAGCATCTCCTTCGCCTTCTGTACAAATTGAGGATGAAAACGTTGTTGACAATTTGAAAGCTAAATTCAAGGACATTAGCATAGATGCTTTTGGCATTGGAGACTCTGAGTTACCAACAGTAACGTATTATGGATTTGCTGAATTCACTACCACAATTGCAGATACTGTTGTTGTATTTTCACCTCATTCGGAAAAGGAGAAAGTGGTGCATCCGACATCCACATCTACATCAACAAATCTGCACCCTAGATTAAGAACTTCAGATACTACTTTATTTGAAAATTTATTACCATCTTCAACGAAAGCAAATACTTTTTCAACTGTTACTACAAAAGTTTTCAATACGGTTGATCTTTACCCAAGTGGACTAGTATCATCTATCGCAGGTACTGCTGTTAACGAAGGTATGACCACTTTATTCACTACTCTAGTATATGGAACATACATAGAAGGACAATATGCTCAAATTGTCAGAAGCACTTCTAGTATTTTCTTTGAAGATCCTGAAACAACTAGTACTTTATCCCCAACACATATTTTTGATACAGCTATTAGCAAAACTATGACCATAGAAGATGAAAAAGACCAGCTGCTTTCATTAAGCAAAAGTAACACAAAAGAAAATGTTTTTGATAGTTTTCTTAACGAAATTCAAGAAAATGCTATTGCAAGATCAGTTGGGGGAAATACGGATAAGAATCTCAACATACTAGCAGACGCAAATGAAAAGGATCCTAAGGTGGAGGCACCATTAACTTCTGAAAATATTTCTACTTCAACATTTACATTATACACAACATTTGTTGAAGACGGTACCACCATAGTTACAACTAATGTTAAAACAACAGTTCTTTCTCCAAGTTTTGAGGTTATTACAAAATCAAAGCCGTCTGTAATAACAACACCAGTTGAGGATGCTAATAGTTTATTAGAAAGCTCAAAGATTCAGACAGATGATGTTCTTATTATACCTTCAAGTGTACTGTTTTTCAATATTTTAGATCCTGAACTTCCTTTTGAAACTACTACGAGCGACAATGCTGAAATTGTTACAGAAAGCACTACAGATTTGCCACTTGAAGAAATTACTGAAACTCCAGGCTTTTCTTTGGAATCTTCATTAAATCCTGAGGAGAATGTAGATGCCCTTTATTTTCCTCGCACGTACTACACAACTTATACTTATTTCACAACATATCATAAGATGAATACTTCTTCAATAATCAGTAGTTTAGAAACTATAACTAATGTTATTACTGACGAAAACGATCTGGAAAAATATAGGAGTTTGCCTCAATCTGTTCATACTTATCCTGTTACTTACTGGACAACATATACATACTGGACCACCTTGGTAAAAGATAATTCTTCAATTACAACAAGCTCAAAAGAAACCGTATCCAGTGTTGTACATCTTACAGCTACGGATTTAGTTCCTCTAGTATCTACTCAAAATCCCGAAACGACACCTGTATTGCCTTTAAATAACAGTCTTACAAAAGATTCAACTACTTATTATACTACATATACATATTATACAACCGCAACTATTGGAGAGAGCACAATAGTTTCCACAAGACTTGAAACACTAAGCAATGTAGTTACAGAAACAGCTAACGAAGAAACTATTGAACCATTTGGTTTACTGTTTGATGCTCCAACAACTACTATAGCTTCTTCTACAACAGCTAATTTATTCGATTCATTTGCTGACATTTTAACGGGAGACATTACAGAAAAAGAAAACACACAATTCGACTCATTTGGAAATCTTTTTGACACCGAGCACTCTGAAATGGAAAATATTCCTACTGCTACATCCGTTACACCAGCAGATTTGAAAACTGGTTTGCTTTCAACTATAAGAAGAAGCAGTGTGAATGATGGAACCACTACTCTTCTGTCAACTAATATCTATGGATCTTATGTTGATGGCCTATACGTTCAAATTCAGTCTACAAAAACAGAGATATTAGACAACATGGTAAAAACTAGCATACCCACTGAAACTGGAGTTGTTACGGTGAATGCAGGAAGCATTATTGAAAATGGTATTACCACTCATTACACTACTCAACATGTAATACAGTATACGAATGGTGAAGTTATTAAAGAACTTTTATCAACTTCTAGAGTCGAAATGAAACCTGATAAATCAGATGTAACAGGAACTACAAAGGCTGGAAGAGTAAAAGAAATAATTGGATCTATTATTCATGGTACCAAAACAACCTACTATCATTCAACAGTATATGGAACTGTAATAGGAGGAATTTACGCCCAGAAAGTAGATAGTACAAGCAGAATTGTGACAGGTCCATCCATTTCCTTTATTGTTCTTACTGAAACTACAGCTTTACCAAGTCAAATAGTAAATACCGTTACTCCAATATTAGAATCCTCTATTAAGCAAACTATAAATCCCACCCCTGTCATTGTGCCAACAAAAATATTAGATTCGGAGAGCGAAACAAATGAGGATAACGACCAAAAAGCTCAAATCTCTCCTAAACCAAAGAACAGACTATCATTTCCAATAAGAACAACGAGGAGAAGAACAGACGTATTTCCATTTATAAAAAGGACATCTATATTTCAAAAACAAGATGCATTAAGCAAAGTATTAGCAGCTCCAAGTCTTACTACAGAAAGTACAACGCCAGAACCTGAAACAACAACTCCAAAAGCTGAAGAAAAAACCCTAAGACCTTTTCGCTTTGGCGTAGCAAATTCTCCTCGTCCATTTAGATTTTCTGGAAAAGATTCAAAGAAAAAAGTGGATATCATTCCTAGTGTACGTAGAGACAAAAATATTCCTAACAAACCTTCTAAAAAGCCCGTTATAACACATACAGAAAAAGTTGTTGAAAAATCTATTCCTGAAGATGAGAGTGAAACACATAGACAGTTTAGATTTAGAGAAAAAATATCAACTACTGGAACAAGATCTACATTGCCTATTGCTAGGAAAGCCAGACCCAGTGTAGCAGAAACAAGTCAAAGCCAAACTAATCGGTTTAGATTTGGAG
This sequence comes from Armadillidium nasatum, assembly GCA_009176605.1. Classification (NCBI taxonomy): domain Eukaryota; kingdom Metazoa; phylum Arthropoda; class Malacostraca; order Isopoda; family Armadillidiidae; genus Armadillidium; species Armadillidium nasatum. Next base: position 101,890 of record SEYY01022846.1, on the reverse strand, counting down.
CGCTTCCAGAAACTACTACCAAAAAGAAACTTCCAGAAACAACAACAACAGAAACTGTAGAAGAAGAAACAGAAAAACCTAAGCGCCGCACTCCATTTGCATTTCTTGGTAGACCAATATCAGAAAAGAGAAAGACAAACAACATTAAAAAGCCTGAAAAGGAACAGCCTCAAAAAATACAGAGACCGTCTTTAGCAAAAGAGAGGCCTTCCAAAAGACCTTCTAGACCTCATCCTCGTCCTGGTGGTATTTCATCAAGAAGACGTCCATTAACTCCTGGATTGAGTAAAGCGGAAACTGAAATTAGTCCAGTATATGTTAATCCAGATGGATCTCCAGCAGAATTAAACTTTGAAGACATCGAAATTATATCTTTTACGCCGGAGGATGCTGTAGATGAAACAGTTTTGCAGAGGAAAAAACGGCAAGTTAATTTTGGAAAACGCACATCTTCTAGGGGTTCTAGAAGATTTCCGGGGAAACAAGAGAGCGTAGATACAGAAAATATAGCTCCTTCTCCTTCTATACCCAAAAAAACCGTTGAACCTTTCACACTCTCTAATCCTCGCTCACTACGTTTGAGAGGAAGAGTTAGAGATAATAGTAAAAATGATGAAAATAAAAATAATAATAATAATAATAATAATAATAATAATAATAATAATAAAAATAATAATAATAACGTTCAAAAGCAGATAGCTTCAAGGACAACAGTTCCAAGAATTAGTAAGAGCCGTAATACACTTCCTTTTCGTCCAAGACGTCTCCCAAGTCCAACAGCAGCTCCAAAGCAAAGCTTTAGGCGTCCATCATCTGACAGCAGGCTAAAGGTCTCAAATAGATTTACTCCTAGAAATAAAAATATAGAACCAGAGCCGGAAGAAAAAACGTTTTCCAGAAGGCCTTCTAAATTTACATCACAGAGAAGTAGAACCCCTTCTCGTACTCCTCCATCTAATAAAAATCCAAGCAAATCTTTTCTTTCAAGACCAAAACCGGTTCCAAAACCAAAACCAAAACCAGACCTAATACCTGGTGATGATGGTAAATTTGAAATTATGGATGCATTGACTGTAACTAGAGAAGTTCCTGTAACTACAACAATTCCTTTGATTGAAGATGGCCAAACTATTGAAAAGAAAGTGATCACAGCATCGTTTACTACAGAAACTATTCAACCGGATCAAATTACTCAAACAGAGATAAATGGGGAAGTTAAACTTTTACTGAGTACAGAAGTTAGTGAACAGAAAGTAACACAACTTTTCATTCAGCCAATACCAACAACATTAGTAACTTATACAACAGAATTCATTGATGGATTGCGTACTTCTTCATCAATTACATTGCCACATACGTTTTACAGTGTCGTAACAGTCACTGCATCTTCAAGTGAAAATGGAGTCCAGGATCTTTTAAAACTTTTGTTATTACAACAACAGCAACAAAACCCATTGTTTGCAGCTCTAGGACTAAATAAACCAAGTACTCATTTGGAAACAAAAACCTTTGTTACAACTGTAACAAGTTTTACATCTACAGAAATTCCTATAATATTTCGAGGTAAGCCTATACGCACCACCGTCGTTGATACTAATACAATAGTCGTTACAACTACAGAAGTAATAACAAAAACAATATCTGCAGGTGAAAGTATGCCAAACCCTTTAGTAAACCCTAATCCATTTGGTGGACTTTTACCTTTACTTTTACAAAACCAGTTAAATCGAAAAGCAAGAGAAATTAGTCATACACTTTTAGTTTCGAATAATAATGAAAAGGAAAATAGTAACGTTGCAATAGAAAACCAAACAACCATTGGAAGTCAAAAGACAAAATAGACATTTTACCGGCATTTAATGAAATAGATGTTATATCAACCAATTATCC